>JASWJB010000101.1:0-127098 GCA_032433595.1 Conoideocrella luteorostrata
CTGCTTGGAGCGTTACGGTCGGGGGGGGGGGGGCCGTAACACCTGAGAGCATCATAAATAGGTGGCTTTCAGGCTCTTCAGGAAAAAAAATATCATTTCATTTGAATCCTGCTATTCCTATCAATTTCCACTGCCCACAAATTGCTCGTAGTGCTCATAACGCAACAATAATGCCCTGCTCCAGCAAATCAAGCAGAGAGCAGACCTATAACAGGCGTTTATGCGCGATAACGGAGGGGAGAATAATAGTATAGGCAGTAGCGGGAAAGCCCTATGCTGGTAAGCAATGGCTATCTACGATTATAAGGTGCAAGACTTCCTAAAGTTAATAATTACCCTAATCCGTGTTCCGCTAGCACTGCCGGTCAGGGCAACGGAGCTACGAAGCATAACATGCGTTAACCAGGGTAGGCAGTGCCGCAGCATGCTTATCTAGCTATACTAATCTTCTTTAGTTCTTTTATTTAGTTAGGCAAATACTTGATAAAATTTATCGCGTTTATATTAAAAAGGTTGTAATTAATAAGATAAAGTAGCTAAAGAGGTATATTAGAAGGGGTTAACTTAACGAGCTCCCTTACCAAATATCCTTTAAAGCTATAGATCTTATTTATAAGCAATATCTTCCTGCCCAAATTCACCGGCAGGGGCAGTTACAGCTTCAACATTGTGAGGAACCCTGCCAATTCTAACAGCAATTTGGGCTTCCTTGTGCCCGTATTATTCAAGAACATTACACCCAAAATCGACCGCTGGATAAGACTATTGTTTATCCTAGATAGTGGCTTCAAAAACTGTCACAAGTGAGCAGCTATGGAACTCGGGTCTCTAAAGCAGTGGAAAATTGTCCTTGATTTCTATCTAATTGACGGGGAATTTGACTACTATTTATCTCTGCGATATGCCTCTTCTTCTGGATTCACTTCGTTCCATAGCTTCTGACGCTATCGTAAGCTTCCGGCGATATCGTTCCTTTTCAATGATATCGTCCGTTTCCGGCAATGTTGTACGCTTCTAGCGATGCGCTTCCGTCAGCATCGTACGTTTCCGATGATATTGAATGCTTCCGGTAATGTTGAATGTTTCCGGCTGCATCGCACGTTTTCGGTGATGTTGAACGTTTCCTGTGTCAAAAACCTCTTGTAAGTTTAGCTATTAAGCTCCCTAGCATCTCACATAGAAGGATAATCTAACCTTGACTCTTGGGATTTAGATAACCCACTTCTTTAAATCCAAAACACGATTCAAATTAGCCTCCAACGGATACCGCAAAATAACCCCGATCCGAGCGAGCAGAATACACAGCAACACCAAGGAATTCAATATCAGGCCAATTGTTTTAATTATTATATCGTCCGCCGCTTCCGTCAACTGCACAGGGCACAAGGCGTATGCGAGCAAGCGTACGGCGCAGCCTCACACGGGCAGGAATCGAAGGGCAGGATCCCATGACGCAACGTGGGCGTAGGGGCCGCGGCAGGTCTCGCGGCAGGTCTCGCGGCCGCTCAAGAGCAGGCGTAAATACTGGGGCAATTGAATTATTAGTTAGACAGGCAGGGGAAAACACACCTACCGCTGTCTGTGGCCACTGACGAGGCCACTGACGAGACTTGCAGCGAGATTATGGTCGCAACGCCTAGATAGATAGCCCGGAATAACTAGTCGGACCGGTCAGTGTGAACACGAACACATTCAATGAAAACACCGGAAATCGCGGTTTTGAGCGAATTGGCCCTTGCGCGGGCTCGCGCTGCTGAAAAATCCGTCAAATTCCGTAGCATCCAGACGCGCTTGGTGAGAGGGGTAGGATTCCAGGAATTTGTGTGTGTTTTACGCGGTTAGGGTGTGGCAACTAACACTCTAGGCCAAAACAGGCGTTTTCTAGTCGTGTTTTTTTTACAGCTACAATTAGTGATACTTGTCAGTCACACAACACCACACAAAGTCGCCCATACGCATGTGTGGACTGGCGTCCCGTGGCACCCAATTCGGCCCCTCCAGGCCACTCACTGGACTAGTTGCGTATTGTCCTCGACGGCTGCAAACCCCTCATTCTAGCGCACAATGGCTGCGCTGAGTGGTCGGGCGCACGCCACGACGCCGCCATGGACTGCTGAGGAGGAGGTGGCGGCGTCTGGAGTAGACTTTATTATTGCTATAATAATAACCATGCGCGCCGGGGGGTGAGCGACACGCAATAGTTTGTATTGCGTCTTGTGCGCTGGGTTGTTCTGCATTTTTTTGGCCCTCTGTTATAAATTACACTGCATCACTTTCCTCCGGGGGCCCTGTCGGGAGCCGCCTGCGGAGAGCTGCGTCTGCAGCAGGCGGCTATTAGGTGGGGTGTGGGCGGCATAATTCTCAGGAAGGGCAACTACATCACTCGTCTAAACAGGCATGGCATCACTCGGTTCACGAGTGTGGGCAGCAGATGACACATTATTTAGGGTTTCGAGTGTGTATCAAGGTTTGCAGTCTGTATTATGCGGGTCAAGTCGAGTCGGGACCAGTCACGATCCAAACACCAACACCAACACCAAGATCAAGAGAACAGCAGACTGTACGATGCCAGCGACGCTCTCGCACCAGCGATTCTTTGGCCGCGCTCCTCGGCCGCCGCACGTCTTTGTTTCTCCGCCTCACACAGGCTTCGCTCCGTTCTGGCCAGCTGCTCGGCCGCCTCACGCTCGATTTGCTCCTCTTTGGCCCGCTGCTCGGCCGCCTCACGCTTGTATTGCTCCTGTCTGACCCGCTCCTCGACCACCTTGCGTCGGCGCTGCTCCTCCCTGGCCAGCTCCTCGGCCGCCTCGAGCTCCTCCAGACGCAGGCATTCCTCTATTTCGCCCAGCTTCTCGGCATCTTCACGCCGGCGCCGCTCCTGTCTGGCTAGCTCCTCGGCATCTTCACGTCGGCGTTGCTCCTCTGTGGCCCGCTCCTCGGCCGCCTCAAGCTCCTCCAAGCGCATACACTCCTCTATTTCGCCCAGCTTCTCGGCATCTTCACGCCAGCGTCGCTCCCGTCTAGCTAGCTCCTCAGCATCTTCACGTCGGCGTTGCTCTTCTGTGGCTAGCTTCTCAGCTGCCTCGCGTCGGCGTTGCTCCTCTTTACGTAGGTGTTGCTCCTTGTTGGCTAGCTTCTCGGCTGCCTCGCGTCGGCGTTGCTCCTCTTCACGTAGGTGTTGCTCCGTGTTGGCTCGCTGCTCGGCTGCCTCGCGTCGGCGCTGCTCCTCTGCAAGTTGCTGCCCGGCCTGCTCGTATAAATGGCAAAGTTGGAGCTGTTCTTGAACGTCAAGCACTAACATGTTGACGGGTAGGTGGGCGGATACCCCCACGAGAGGTTATTGTCTGTCTGCAGATTATGTAGAGAAGAAGCAAGCCGCGTGTGCAGTCCGCATAGGGGGGCAAGCTTTTATACCTTTTTCGTCGCATAAAGTTTGGTGGCGTACGGGGCTACTTGGGGGTCAGTCATTGTTGGGGATACACAACAAACCTAGCATGTCGAATGGAACTGTGGGATATTGCGATGCAAAGTTCAAGGTAGCGTTGGCGCTCTGGACGGTAGGCACAAGGCGGCGTCGTCATCATCATTGGCATCGTCATGCATCGCATCGTGTGTGGGCTCGTGGGTGGGCATCAAAAGATGTAGTTCTGGCCGCATCGCGGCGAAGCGGCGCGGATTTTGGAGCGCTTTTGGCAACGGATTTTGCAAGGCGAGGCGGACTACAGAGCAGGCGTTGATAGACTATGTAGCTGCCTTGCCTGCATGTGTGAGTGTGTGTGTGGGTGTGTGCCTCGCCTCCTTGCCCGCGAACAACGCCCTCGCGACCGTCTACGTCCCCGGCACAGTTATCTGCAGTCGCAGCTCCTCCATCCTGCTCCTCGGCGGGCAGCGCACAAAATGCCGGCGGCATGGGTGGTTCTCCGCTCGGGTTGCGGCCAGGAAAGGGAGAACTGAGAGTAAGCCACTGGATACGGGAGCTTCCTTGGATATCTTCAACAATATCGCAAGATTACGGGCACTCCGGAAGCCAGCTAGGACGGACTGTCTGATAGCAGGCGACTCACACGTGCAGATCGAAGGTTACAGCTGCGTTAACTTTGTACTCAAGAAGACTTGGTGGACACAGGCGAACCCTACGAATTCGCGATGCTACGCCCTTTGTTTTCCACTAATATTGAATTATTTAATCGGCTGTATAATCGTGGAATTCGCTGGAATAGCTTCCTTGCGCTCACACAGCTGGAGCATAAGTCCGGCCCGGTCATCTACATCATTGAACGGTATTATAGTTAGTGGTTCTGCAATACCAAGCAACATTGGAAGAAGGCCTCGACGTTGCTCACAAGGTCTCTTGTCCAATGCATCCAATTCCTTCAATTCGTTAATTCCGCCGTACAAGCAAGGATTCAAGACCTCCTGCCGCTTTGGACGGTCAATCATGGTTATCTGCATCATTGAACGCTATACAGTCAGTGGGTTCTGCATCGTTGAACGCTATACAGCCAGTGGGTTCTGCATCGTTAAACGCTATACAGTTAGTAGGTTCTGCAGTATCAAGCAACATGGGAAGAAAGTCTTGACGCTACTCACAAGGTCTCGTAAAATTCATCAAATTCGTCAACTGCGCTGTACAAGCAAGGATTCAAGACCTCCTGCCGCCGCAGACTGTCAATTATAGCACAACCGACTAGGTCATCCTAGTGAGATCACCATCGAATGCCTAGGAATTCAATGCCTAGGAGCCCAATTGAAAGGTCCTTCAACGGTTAAATGCGACCACTGCAGCTGTGGAAAGATGCAACAACAGGTATCGTGAAGAAGGCCTGCTTGGCCAGAATAACCGTTTGAGGAGATCTGGATCAAGGAAGCAAGTCCATAACTAAGCAACGCACAGCATATTAGGCCTCTAGTTAATCTGGCCGTCAGAATCAGCAATAAGATCAACAGCAAGAGCGAATCTATGATCGGAATTGGAAATGTCGCGATGATCATGACCAGCAGGTATGTGAGGTATGCAAATCTTTGGCGATGCTGGAGCGCGATTCCGGAACCGCGCCGCATAGCAGCGAATTTACCTCATGACCTTTGGAAGGATATCGTGGAAGCTGCCTGCTACCTGCAAAACCGAACGCCGCTTGAGATAAATGCGTGGAAGAGCCCGCATAAGCTAGTCTTCAAGAAGAGCCTGAAATAACCCGCTTACGAGCGCACAGAGGCGAGGCATTCGCATTCGCGATGACTTTGGACGCTTGGCTGCGGCTTCATCGGAAGTTCAAGCTTGAACCTAAGGCACACATCGGATATCTCGTAGGGTACGGTATATCGAACGGCTTCCGCCGTCGCAAGTTAATCTGACGAAGACGATGAAGAAGCATCAGATATTGCAAGTCAAGCTGACCAGCTCGTTGAAAGGTCAAATGTCGGAAGGCGTACAGACGCTGCAAGAAGCATAACATATTGCAAGGTGATCTGAAGACGATGAAGATGTTCAAGATTCGATGACGGTGGCCATCGGTCAAAATTCTAGTCAGGAAAACGGTCAGGAAGACGGTTACGATAGGAGCGGGAGAGGGGAAAAGTCAGCTCATATGTTGCTGCCCACGCGAGAAATACGGAACACTCGTCCTTGTCCTTCTCCTGCTCTGTCTCTGTCACTGCCACTGCTGCCACTTCTGCTCCTCTTCTGCTAGCATGGAAAAGTTGTCAGTACGCTGCATGGGGCATTGGTATGGCTCTGACCAAATAGTCATACGCTTGCTCCGAAATTGTTTGTCCCACACTTGCTTTCGGATCGAGTCATACGCGCAGCCCCTTTTTATCACGCCGTCGTCTTTGAGTAGCCTCAACTGACTGTATTGTCGCAGGCTGAGAGGTCGACCGCTGGTCGTCTCGGCGCCTCTGTGGCATAGGTGGCGGGAGCCGTTCGTTTGTACGCCTGTAGCATTTCGTCCTGCGCATGTCTATTCAGCCCTACCACGGCAATGGCGACACGTACAACGGAAGCGTCGCAAAATCCCCATCTTCCCAGTTAATTAGAGTACGACCTGCGTATGAGTGCTTTTTGGTTTGTGTTCAGTTGCTCTTATAGCGGATTCGGTATCGTGTTCAGCCTGGACTGACCTTTTGAGTCTCGTTTCGCCGAATCTTTTGCTTGTGCTTCTCATCACTGTTCCTGCCGAGGCGAGTAGCCGAGATACTGCTACCTAACATCTTTGCTGTCACCCTTGCCGTTGTTCTTACTTTGGAGCCGGTGCTGGTGCTAGCTGGTTCTGGCGCTGCGTACAATACAGGCGTGGTGTATAATTAAAGTGCGATGGTTGGGTTTGAACCTGTAACGACGCTAGGGAAGGCGGTTGGGAAGGTGGGGTGGGTAAAGAGGGAGGAAAGAACCGAAAGAACCGAAAGAAACTCTAGGTTTTAAGTTTGTGAAAACATTGTAAATTTAATTTCGGCGTGACCCATCGAGTTTGTCAGCCTGGTTGCACATTGCACGGTTACACGGTCTCATGCACGTAAGATGCACGCTTGGCCTCCCCCAACGACGACAGCTAGCCATTATACTCGATAGATCTCATTGGGAAGGTCTGGGAATCCTGGCGAATATCATCAGCAACATCATCCGCAACAACAGCATCGTCCGTAGCATCGTCGGCAGCAGCATCGTCGGCAGCAAACATTATCCGTACAGCATCGTCAGCAGCAACATGATTAGCATTAGCGTCGTCCGAACAGCAACATCAGCAGCAACATTGTCCACGCCAACATTATCCGCAGAGCATCTTCCGCAGCCGCATCGTCAGTAGCGGAGGTCACATGGTCTCAGGCATGCAAGATGCAAGCTTGGCCACCCCTTCAACAAGCCCGACTTTCTTCATCTACTCACCTTCTGTTGGTTGTCATGACTCGGAGTCGTTCTCGCCAGCATCGGTGGAGCTGTTGCAGCGTTCCTGAGTTGCTGAATCAAATTTGCGGCAGACGGGGAACCTCCTACCGTCGTCGACGTGCAAGTCTGCCTGACTGGCACAGTGAGTGCCCTCAGGTCAGACTTTTTGAACGACTTTACCTTACTGACACAGTACCCTCGAACCAGACTTGTTGCATGTACGATTTTGCCCTCGATATATACTATGACAACCTGGCGTGAACGAGCCGCGTGTTCCTCATTCTTGCACCATGGTTGGGTCCTATGGGCAATGACAAAGTGTTCCCTTGCAAGGGCTGCGGAGAGGTTCGTATGTATCCAACGCCCAGAAAACTTGACCAGAAGTTCTGCTTTTGCGGCACGCTTAATCAGTATTAATGCTGACTGTAATTTTTATTTCTAGATTCTCGAGGAAGGCAAAGCATTTGAGTTGGTTGTGTCGCACAGCACGGGAATCTTCGAATCGTTCGCAACAGCATCGTCCACAACAACCTGCACCGGCAGCAGCAACATGTCCACTGCAGCATTGCCCGCAGCAATATTATCTGAGGTATCGTTCGCGACAACATCTTCCGTAGCTACATCGTCCACATCATCGTCCGCATCATCAGAGTCGTCCAACAGGTATTACGCCCTAAGCATACAGGCTTGCATGTCAGTGCCCTCGCTCCGCCTCTACCGCCCATCAACCCTCGTCACAAAACAGCTATGCGCGAAACAGTGAGCAAGACTCCATGGGCACCCCCCAATAGCCCTTTTAGCATGGTGGATAGATATACCGGGGATAATGAAGTTGCTGGCGATCAGTTCCGTAATCTTAAGCACGTCATGGACAACTACGACACAGCCCGTCTTGTGCTATTTGGCCTCCTGTCTCGTATAGTTAGTGAACTCGAACCCTCCCGACTTTAAGCTACATGTCTTGTCTGACTGACGATAGCTTCGGTCGCACCGACGCGAGCATCTTGGGCAGCCCTCTTCGAACCCGTCATCGAATTCGACAGCCGTTGCATGCTTCTTGGCCGGCAGCCTCTTCGAACCCCGTCATCGAATTGCTCAGTGCTGGTTAGAGGCTGCGTCCGCAGACACGACCTGAGGCATCTGGATGAGACTTGCCGCACGAGAGCTACGACTATGGAACCCTCTCGCATATAATGTCCCCAGATAAAAGAACAGCGCCCAAGTTATCGCGTGGTCTCTAAGCATCCCATATACCTCGATGTATTCTCAGAGTTCTCGGAATTACTTAATGATCTTTAACGATCAACCCCTAGCCTGTCAAGGTGACGACTATATCCTCAAGTGGAAAGGAAGGGGGTGGCAAACTACGACCATGATAATTCATTAAGCCGCCGAGGCTATTGCAACACCAATTCCGTCCCGTTTTGGCACTCGATAAACCAAACAAAGGCTTCAATGCGGAGCGCCTGACTGTAGCCTTCCACCTACTGCTTTCCTTGTTTCGACAATCATTCGATGATATCTGAAGAACATGCTTGTTTGCCAGAGATTACGAATCGGCCTATATCGAGCACATAACACCTGTCAGACACCACTTCTTTCTGTCAGACCACCACTTTCTGTTAGACACTATCGTTTTCTGTCAGACACCACCACTTTCTGTTAGACACCACCACTCTCTGTCAGACACCACCACTCTCGATGACCCGCGCGGAGTCGTAGAACTAGCAATGCACCCAAGGCCATCGGGGGAGAATATCATGCAGCTAGGAAATCCCTAACTGCGGGGTCTATAGAGAAAGTCAGAGATTCAAATGGTCTGCCCTACACATATCCCTCAATGGTTGCCTTCAGGGCGAACCCACGTCGTGCGCGCATTGGAAAATAGATGACACTATGCCTCTCAAATACCTAATTGGAGTCATAGGCTGGTTCCTATCGTGCCGACAGTCGAAAGTATGGATTGGTTGAAACTGTGCAACCTGGAACTGCATCCCCGTACACATTCTACGTAGCACTAAACAGCATGCTGGCAAGGTACGCCGAGATCATAGATGTTCTCTACAGCAGCAACATCTTTAAGATTGATGATTGCTTGCGGTTGAGCCTTTCGATCGCTTCTTTCGTGGTAGTTACGCTTTTATCTCTCTGTTTCTCGCAGTCGGTAAATTGTAACCGTGGGAAATGCATCAGCAGTTCGACTCTTGCCATACCTGCACGAGAATGACGTCGGCGCCGGCCGCTGCAAGACCAACGGCGATAGAGCGGTCGCGAGAATCTTAGGCAGCTTTCTTACGAATCAATCCGACAACCGACCCATAGCTGTTGCGAGCATCATGGGAAGCTTCTACACGAATTGACCCGACCATCATGGAATTGAATAGCCAGCTTCTTAGCTTGCAGCATCCTTTCATATCGACCTAAACGTCATCGAGCTCGATACTGCCATGAGCATCCTAACCGGCAGCCTCCTTACGAGTCTAAAGCAGATGGAAGTTGTCGACCGGTCGTTTAACTCTGGGTTATTTTCGAGGTTGACTTCTCGTCCGGCACCCGTCGCTAACGAAGATATGAAACGAAAACGGAATTAGCGGAAGCCGAACTCTGTGATTGAGAAGATGAAGCGAATATCCGAAGGAATTGAGCCCTACTCAGGCTGTGATCAAACCGAATATAACAGCTATCGCGAGTATCTTGGCGGGCAGCTTCGTATAAACTGACCCGACCGTTATCGAATTCGATAACCGGCGCGAGCATCCCGGCCGACAGCTTTATACATATTAACCTGACCGTGAAATTCGATACTGCCCCGAGTATTTTCGCTGGCTGCTTTGTATAATTCAACCCAACCTTTGAATTTGATACTACCGCAAGCATCTTGGTCGGCCGTGTCTTTGGAATCAATCCGACAACCGAACCCATAGCTAGCACGAGCATCTTAACCGGCCGCTTCCTTCGAATCCTGACCGGTTCCTTCTATCACCGCCCCAGCAACCTCCTCTTGGCTACGGTGCCCCTGGCCCGTATGGCGCGGATTCACAGCAATCATTGTCTCCTGTCGGCGGCGACGCTCCAGGAGCTAGGTATGGAATGCATCCAGGCCAGAACCCCCACGGGGGCTTTGGTCAGCCTAGACCTGATGCTGCTCTCGCCGCACAATTGGGCAGCATGAATCTACCTGATCTTCTCCGCCGACAGCTTCCTTCGAACCCCGTCATCGAATTCGATAGCTGCTGCGAGTATCTTTGCCGGCTTCCATACGAAACAATCCAACCATCGAATTCAATAAGCCGACCGCACGGAATCAGCGGAAGCTTAACTCTGTGATTGACAAGATGAAGCGACGAGCCTCCTCAGGTTGTAATGACCCCGGATCTAGAGGGGGAACGGGTCAAGGGTGTAAACGACAGCTCTTTGGCCAATTCCGGATCAAGAAGCAGAGAAGATATTTATGCAGGGATCGAGCAAACACATTTCACCTTGTATAGGCACAAGACATCATCAATTTCATCACTTTCTATTCATTCCTATCAATTTTCTACTGTGCAATTGCTCTGACCTCAATATCGCAACAAAGTGACCATGCCGATCGAACTCGACGGCTCCCCCCGAGCATCCTAACTGGCAGCCTCCCTACGAGTCCGGAACCGACTGTCATCGAATTCGATAGCCGCCACGAGCATCCCGGCCGGCCGCTTGGTGCAAATCAACCCGACCGTCGATTTCGATACTCTACACAGCTTCCTAACCAGCAGCTTCCTTACTGTCAGGAAGAACCCGCCCGTCAACGAAGGATCCGCAGCAATCTTCCGTCTCTGCAACACAACATGGTACGATGGGCTCGTGGTTTGAAGAATGCCTTACATTACCAACTAGAAATTCATCTACAAGAGGTCTATTTCCTCGTACAATATCCAGAATATAAGGACAACTCCGCGGTAACACAAGATCCACCTCCAAGCTGCTCACATTGTTGTCGGAACAATTTACCACTTGACTATGGAGCAAGAGTGTAGGCTTCCTGAACTGTTAATCCAGTGGCTCCAATTAGGGCTTACACTCTACGCGACAATTGTGATACTCCAACAGAATTGCCCCCAAGTTCCTCAGCAGCCAGCTTACCTAGCTTACTAACCCACTGTGTTACCAATTCAATCGTGGTCAAATCAACAGCTAACTGGAGTTCCCAGCCAGTCAATCCAACCGTGGTCAAATCAGCGGCTTACTGGAGTTCCAGCCAGCCAATCCAATCATAGTCAAATTCAACAGCTTGGAGTTCCCAGCCAGCCAATCCAATCGTGGTCAAAACAACAGCCTACCGGAGTTCCCAGCCAGAAGTGTGCTTATTTGCAAGCCTGCTGCCTGGCTAATTCCTTCAGTGGCCAGTCAGTTATTTATTCTACATAGCTGCCGCGACCAGCTGCCACGAATCCAGCCACCGTGATCAAGTTCAACGGCCTGCCCGATACCATAGTCCGCTCCCTCAGCAGCCGGCCCGACATCCTCCTACCTGCGAACAGACTTGACAGCTTGACTAACTCCCTAGTCCGCCGCTCGGATAGATACTTCCTCCTCCCTTCTCTCTTCCTCTCTAGATCACTGGGGACAGTGGTTTCTTTGTGCGTTGCCGGCATTTGCCACGGTCAGAATCGTCAGATGGGCAAGTCGTGCCATGCCACAGGTAGCACACATAGTACGGGCGATGGAATGAACCCTCCACCTTTGGGTAGAGTTAGGAGCGAAGAACTCGGGGGGTACGATCGAGTTGCTGCCTTGGGGGCAGATCAGGGCAGGGTAGAGCTGCGAGTGAAGGTCTTGAGGAAAATGGAGCCAAATATCTTGAGGGCAACCAGAAGCAAGAGGACTTGAAGAGAACAATGCACAATGTGACTCAAAAACACAACGCACAGCAATAACAAGAAAAGACAAGCCACTAATAGTCCCTTTGATCCCTGTAGTCTATCTACATTTTAATTTCTAGGACCCGGCCGCGGCTATTTTGTCTTTTTCGTTTCACGCTCTCCTTGCAGAACCGCCGCCGCTGCCGCAGCCCTGTCACTCCCCTGCTGCCGTGATGTTTCCTGTTGGCGAATATTTAGAAACTGCCCAGCTGCTCGAGGTCGTAGGTTATAGTGTCTCTCCAGTGAGCGCCCCGTGTCAGTCTCTGATTGTCTGTCTTTCTGTCCGTCTGTCTTTTTGTCCGTCTGTCTTTCTGTCTGTTTGTCTGTCTTTTTGTCCATGTCGACGCTGTAAAAGTAAAGCCTCAAAGCGAAACTCCTCGCCCCTTCTAGCACCAAAGCTAACCCAGCCCAACCTAACCTAACCTACACCAAGCAAGCCCAGGCAGCCTTTAATCTCACGAGCAACATGAGTAGGCCGGCTGCGAACCCTGGTTCCCCGGTCTGGTCTGGAAAGTTGGGCTCCTTGTTGAGCATGCTGAGGGGCAGTCCGATGCGGTCTTTACGCTCGAAAGGGGAAGGGGATTATGCTTGACAAACGCTCATGTTGGACAGATGATGCTCGGCAAAGTGTGCTCGGCAAAGTCATCCTCGAAACGGCATCGTGATCGACAAACTCGTGCTTCACAGGCATTATGCTCGACAAGATTGTGCTCGACAACGGCATCATACTCGACGGCGTCATCCTCCACAACGTCATGCTCGACAAAGGGAATCAATGTTTCGTTACAGTAGTACCGTGCAGACTATATGCAAAGGGAATCAATGTTTTTGTTCCAGCATTAAAGTACCAGCTGTAAGAACTCTTTCCTAGGGAAGCTCGGTGAGCGAGTGAGCGAACGGGGTCCTGATGTTAGCCGCCCCTCTGGTCCCCCCCGTGGCCCCGTCGTCATCTGCGATGTTGCCCTAGCCGTACGTACGCGATGAGCCATGAGCTAGAAGACGGTAAGCCCCAGAATATAGTACCAGGATCATTTCTCCCGCCTCCACTCAGCATGCCCTTGCTGATCCGTCCGTCGCCTCTACCCGCGACCGAAGCACTGACTAACTAACGGACTAACTAACGGACTAACTAACGGACTAACTAACTTACATGCGCAAGGGCCGTGCCGTTCCCTTCCGCATACTAACAAAACAAAAACAGGGGGGGCGGCCAGTCAGCCAGCCGACCAGCCGACCAGCCGAGCAAGCCACCAGCGTCGTCAGGCTCGAAAAAGAAAAGCTTGTTCAAAATTGGAAAGGCGCCTGACAGTGTAGAGGGCGGGGGAAAGGTTGTTTCATGTATATAATCTGAGCGATTACAGCAAGTGGGCGTGAGTGGAACAAGTACCAGCCGTATCACAAGTGAACAGCTATGGAAGTGGTTCTCTAAGCAGTGAACTGTCGTTGCATTCCATCTATTCTGACTAAGGAATTAATTACTGTTTATTACGGAGGTACTCCTCAGCCGCACGTAGGCTTCCCAAGTGTTTACTATTAGTTACTCTACTGTCCCGAATGCGACATTCAGTAAGTAACGCGAGACTTGTAGAAATTGAATTGATTAATTGCGTGTGCGCGTGTATGTTACGATCTGTATCTACTCTGCAAGTAGTGACTGCACCCACGAGTTCACTATTGCCACACGGCTTTTACACGCTAACAACGCCCTCTGCCACGTGAAGGCAACCTTGTGTCACGAAGTGAGCAGCTATGGAAGATCTAAGCAGTGGAATTGCCCTTGTATTCTATCTAATTGACGAGGAATTAGACCTCTTCTTATAGATGAATTCTATCTATGCATTCAAAATCATCGAATTGATAAGCAGCTTCGGAATCAGCATTGTCAGCAATGTCAGCATCGTCAGCATTGTCAGCATCGTCAGCATCGTCAGCGTTGTCAGCAGCCTCGTCAGCAGCTACTCTTGACACCTTGAATGGTAGAAATGTGGTACGGTTTGTTGGACGTCAACAACCTTAAAGGATACCTAAGAGCACCTAATGTCTTGTTTTTAAGACAGGGCTAGAGGATTTTTCACCCCTAACTACGCCCGGGGAAATATATATGCGACTCGTGCCTTGTTGTGTGTCTGTATCTACTCCGCCAATAGTGCGTAGTATGCGACTCGTGCCTCTGTTGTATTGGAGAAATCTACCTCGTCTTCGTTCATGGAATCATCCGGAGGGTCCTCGTTTTCGCTGCCGTTGGACCCACTTGTTACGTGCTTTGCTGGCTGCATCTGCTCCGCTAAAGGGCGAAGTTTGTGTGCGGCTGATGTGCCGTTGCCTGTATCAACTCCGCTAAAGGGCGAAGTTAATGGATGACGCAATATAATGTTGTCTGCATCTGCTCCGCTAAAGGGCGGAATATGTATGTGGCCTCGAGCGTTGTTGCTCTAGATTGCATATAAGCTACCATGTACCGGTTTTGGAGGTGGGTTTTGGATCCGGCGCATTCTTTGGCTTCTTAACTTGAAAGACGACATAGCTGGGGCTTCTATTGTTAGGCTTGTACATAACATCGGTACTGTAGCTCTCTAGGGTAGGGCCTTAGGTGAAGGGCATCGTTCCCCTTGTTAGGCTTGTACATGACATATTATGAGAAAATTTCGCTTCTTTAATAGTTGTATGAGGTCATGCAGTACAAAGTCGAGGGTAGGCCCTAGGTGAAGATCGGTCCCATTGTTAGGCTTATACATAACATCGGTCCCGTAACTCTTCCTATGTTGTTACAGATATGGTTCCCAAGGTCCTTTTTGGTAATATTCGGGACGGCGGAAATGTTCGGGCTTTGGTACGGCCTTGTCAGAAGAAAGGGGGGGGGGGGGGCTTTTTGGTCGCCTGCTCCCCAAGACTGCTTCTGCCTGTTGGATGACCTGCCTGGGCTCACGAACGTCGAATTGGAGTCTCATGGAGCATTCCCCTGCCTCATCTTGCATGATGTCCTTATCATCATGAAGCTCGATTCGGCAACAACATATCTCTGATCGTCGTGAAGGGCTATATCCGGGAGGGGGGAAGCCGATGTCGAACTTGCGTTCTCTAAATGCTTCTCCAGCAATTCGGGACCAATTCATTACCTGACCGTCGATCTTTCTCTTGCGAGGCGTCGGTCTTGCCCGCACGTTCTTGGAGGATCTTGGTCGCCTGCTCCTCAAGACTGCTTGTGCCTATTGGATGACCTGCTCGGTGATGGACGGTAAGATGTCTTCTATTAAAGGATCTTGGCCCACCCTGGAACTAGCAGCTGTCTGTTGCTCTTCCCTGTCTTTCATGAGCGACTCGATGTCGCTCACCAGCTCGGGCTGCGTTGTTTCGAGCTCACCGAATTCGAGAAGTGCGAACTCAGTCACGCTTTTGTACGTCTGCGCACATTCCTATCCCGTGTCCTCTCGAGCATCATCCAAAGCTAGGCTAGGTTCCTGAATAGACCCTTGATCATCCTTGATCCCTAAACCCCTCAACCGGGCTTTAATCTCGCTTTCTTTCGCCTCATACAATTGTGTGTAGAGTGTGACAATCTTCTGCCATGCAGATTTGTCGAAAGCGTTCTTAGTCTGCGGAGCCTTATTGCTTTTTACCTTGTGCTCTAGACGCTGATATTTTCCCGAATCCTTTAACCGCCTGCAGCGGTGGCCAATAATCATGACTGCTAGAGTCGAGGGCAGGCCATAGGTGAAGGATGGTCGTATTGTTAGGCTAGGCTTATACATAGCGTCGGTGCCGTAACTCTTCCCATGTTGTCACAGACATGGGAACCAAGGTCCTTTTTTGTAACATTCTGGATGGCGGAAATGTTCGGGCTTTGGTACGGTCTGTCAGAAGGGGTAGGGGGGTTCTGGTTGTCCTCCGTTGGCGGTTCATCGACCACCGGGTCCTCTGTGTCAGACCAATGAGTGGCATCGTTGTCGATGTCTTTCTGCATCTATCTGTTGATGACTTATTGCTATCGATGTCTTTCTGCATCTATCTGTTGATGGTCTGGTGGAGCTCCATTGTGCTAGAAGTGTCGATGCAAGTTGCTCTTGCTCCAACAGAACCTTTTCACCCAAAATGGGACACATATGCTCAGTCCGTCTTTCTGCATCTATCTGGATGACTTATTGTTATCGACGTCTTTCTGCATCTATCTGTTGATGACTTCTGTTGATGGTCTGGTGGAACTCCATCGTGCTAGAAGTGTCGATGCAAGTTGCTCTTGCTCCAACAGAACCTTTTCACCAAAAATGGGACACAAATGCTCAGTCCGTCTTGCTGCATCTATCTGTTGATGACTTATTGCTATCGACCTCTTTCTGCATCTATCTGTTGATGACTTCTTGTTGTCGACGTCTTCCTGGATAGATCCGTTGTTGGCTTTCCATGCGTAGCCGGATGAGTAGACGGCTATTGCCACGGCAAGCACAGCGTCTCTTGGCTCCGCGGAAGCCACATTGGCATCTCCTAGTTGGGATAGCTATCGTGGTGCCCGGCCTGGTTGGTGACTTTTGTTGTAATGTTGAAAGTGAAGAGCAAGAATACTGCAGCCCTCTGCGGAATTTGCAGCCCTACTTATAGTGCCCTCTTATCTACTGCTGTATTCACGCACTGTTGAACAAACTTGCGCTGTGCATCACTCATAGCTGTATCGTGCATCATCCACAACTATATCGCGCATCATCCAAGTTCACGCACTACTAAAACAACCTGTGTTGTGCATCACTCACAGCTGAACAACCTGTGCTGTGTGCATCACTCATAGCTGTATCGTGCATCATCCACAACTATATTGCATCATCCAAGTTCACGCACTACTAAAACAACCTGTGTTGTGCATCACTCACAGCTGAACATTGTGCTGTGTGCATCACTCACAGCTGAACAACTTGTGCAGTGTGTATCACTCACAGCCATTTTGTGCATCATCCGGGTTCACGCACTGTTAAACAACCTATTCTGTGCATCGCTCGCAGCTATGTTGTGCATCATCCAGGTTGCTGTTCGACGCTGCAGTGAACCCATCGTGGGTCACGCGCAGGCACGGGCCGTAAAGAAGGTTCGGCAAGCCGGGCAGTTTGGCCGAGGTGGTATAGAAACTGAGGGATGGTTAGTGGCAAGCGGGGGACAGTTTAACTGAGCCATCGAGGTGGCATTAACTCCGCAAGAGATAATGCCTCAGCGACCAAAAATAAGATAAAAAAAATTTATTAAAAAAAACTTATTATACATTTTAAATAGCTATTTAGGTAATAGATTTTATTAATAATAAGCTTTAATTGTATCTATAGTGGACAAAATGGCTATTAAACTGTCCCTCGCATGAGTGAGTCTATCTAAGGGTTGCTCCACTAAAACATAGGTCAGTCCGCTTACTTAATAATTAAAAGGAAGTGGAGCATCCCTCAGGTAAATTTTAGAATCTTCCTTTATTAGCATTAACTTACAATATTTATTTTATGTTGATAAGTTATTTTAAATTTTTTCAAGCGGAGCGCGCATACGGAGTACTCAGTCATGAATTATTAAATAGTTCAGCTGTGGGATGCTCCACTTTACAAAATTTTCAGCGAATTATACTTAAGTGGTGCACCCCTCAGCTATAAATTCAAAAAGTGGAGCAACCCTCTGGTAGACCCACTAACCAACCCTCAGTTTGTGATATCCTCAGTTTGGCCCACACTGCTAAGTGTGAGTGAGTCCCGTTAGCACGTAATCCGCTATTGTACCCACTTACAGGGCGGGCAGTCGGCACGTATGCTATCTCGCTGCCTGCCGTAGAGCAGATGGAAATGACTATCCTCGCTGATTATGACTGATAATATCGCCTTGCCTGGCGCCGGCAGTAGATGACTGAGTTTTGGGGCGGGGCGGGCATCGTGTTATCGCATTGCTTCGGGTCACGTGGCCCTCCGGACGTATGGTTAGGTCACGTGAGAGTTAGTTGAGTATGGGGGGCTCGTTGGTCGTATACGCGCGTGCACCAAGACAGAAGAAGCCTGATCATCATCAATAATATTAACAATGACTAGTGACGCTTCTTTAGATTACCAGCGCCTTCTACGAGAGGCCGAAGTCAGGACGCGAGTGGCTGAGGAGAGAACGCGAGTGGCCGAACAGAGAACGCGACAACTCGAGGAAAAACTCCGGCAAGCTAAGGAGCGAGAGAGACCTACCAATTTCGATGAGTCTGTTCTTCATAACCGCGATTTGACATGCAGTCCCGAGACAGAAAACCCGAGCCCAACGCCAAGCTCGGCCCCCCTGCCATCATCATCACCATCGGGCTCCTCAGCAGCAAATAAAGACGTTTCTACCGGGTCGCGGGCTGCGGGCCAAGAAGATCAGGGATGCGATGCTTGGCCCGACTCCTCTGATGCCGGCCAGAGTAAACTTGCCGGGAAACGTGGCTTCAGCAATGCCAGCGGCTCTTCTCAACCAACTCGTCCACGAGACCGCCCCCCCGCCCCCGAAGGACACCAGCCGCCTCGCCACGATGCAAGATTTTGCTCACAGCTATGTATTTTGGGTCTGCGAAACAATTTGCCGCTAGACAGCTACTGCCCAAACATAGAACTTCACAGACGCCACCCGAAACAGTCTCATCACTCCATCTCAGCAGATGAGCTGCTTCAAAAACTGAAGGAGCAGTTGGACGACGATCTAGATGCAAACTGTACGCCTTTCGCAGACTGCGGATCACATGCCGTGCCGTTCAAGCTCACCCTGGCTGCTTACGGTTATACTCTTGTCGGGAAAGGAACCACTTCCTCGCTGTGGGGTGAAGTGTCCGAGGAAATCCAGACGTATAGGATCTTACAAAAGTCTCAGGGGGGTGCTGTTCCTGTATTTCTCGGCCCTATTGACTTGGGGGGGATATATTTTGTGACTGGTGCAGGGGAAATCCGTCACATGCTCATCATGTCGTATGGGGGGGTAGCATTCCCACAGGGCCAATATAACGATCTGAAACACGAGTTTCGGAGATCAAGGAAGGAGATTAAGGACTGCGGTGTTATTCACAACGACCTCAGTTTTAGTCATATGCTGTGGGACAAGCACACTGGCCGCGTCGTGATTATCGATTTTCATGGTGCCAAGCTTGATGGACTGCGGATCCAGGCGCCGGGCGTGTTCAAGAGAAGGACGTCGTCGTATCAACCTCTACTACGACGAGCAAAGCGTATACGAGCGTAGTACACGGGTTCACGACATTTTGCACGACCACTACTGCTGCCAACACGTACGGGACGACGGTAACTAAAGTCTGCGGGCGACCACGTGCTCTATTCTCTTGGAGGATGCTTCTCTACGGCAGGATTCGGCGGGGTGGAGGGGTCTGCAGTAACTGCATTTGGGATGGACATCTAGCCGGATCGTGTGAATGGAGGACATTCTCGGGATACCAGCAAGCGGAGGTGGACGGAGTGAGCGCTCCGCATATCATGTCCCCAGAGAAAGAAACAGTGCCCAAGCCGTCGCTTGGTCTCCAAGTACCCTCCCATATACGTCGATGTATTCTCAGAGTACTCTGACCAACACCGAGCCGAGTCTTTCAAGTGGAGGCCCAGCCCAGCAACACATGAGACTAGTGCGGCAAGTCTCATCCAGATGGCCAAGGTGTCGACAAATTAATTGAGACATCAATTCATCAAGCCGCCCAGGCTGTAGCAACGCAATTCCGTCCTGTTTGGCACTTCAACCCCCCCCACCAGCTCATCCAGCTCATCCACCACCTCTTTTGTACGCCGCTAACAGAAACCATTTGCGTTATGACCTTATGTGGTGGTTTTTTTTTTTTTTTAATTTTAATTTTTTTTTGTTATGCTTTGGTGCTGCGTGCATAGATAGGTACGCATGTACAGCATTTTGTGCGGGTCCTGTGAGTAGATTTCCCTTCACGCAGGTCTGCCAGGACAAAAAAGTTCTTCCCGTCGTTGCTCTGCTGCCAAAGGAGACTCTATCTATCCCCCGTCTATGCTAGCCCCCTCCTGGCCAACCCAGACAAAACACAAATCGCAGCGCCAGACAGTTCCGACACACAAAACCCGAGTCCAGCGGAAAGCTCGGCCTACCTGCTACCACCACCATCATCATCATCGGACTCCTCACCAGAACATAACGACGTTTTACCCAGGTCGCGGGCTCGCTGTGCACCTTTAGGCCGAGATGATCGGCAACGCGATACTTCTTCGCCAGACTCATCGGATTCTGATGCCGCCGGCCAGAGTAAACTTGCGAGGAAACGTGGCTTCAGCAATGTCAGCGGACTCGTCCACGGGATCCACGACACCCTCCTGTCCCCGAAGGATACCAGTATGCAACGTGGTGCAGGATAGCGTATAGCTTGCAGTTTGTACAGTACACGCCGAGGAAAACAGAACATTAGTTGCTGATCTCCAGGCGCTGGATAACCCATTGGAATGTAGGAATTCGCAGCGTTGGGGGGGCGGCTCTGACGCTTATAAGCACTTACCGCTGTCAACCTGCGAGAAGCAGACCGCGACCAAGAAGATAGTCGTGACGACTTGCATTGATTGCCAACAACCGTCAACTTTGCGTGCAAGGCACAAAATCCTCTACAGAACATTACTTTGCGGGAGTGCTGTGCTGTCGTGCAATGAATAAATGAGGGAGTTTGAAGGGGGGTTTGATCAAGCGGCTGGAGAATGCAGAAATGCGGCTACACATTGTTATGCCAGGCTCGGCCACTCAAAAGCTTGAAACTGTCATGGAAATCTTAAGCTGCCGACATTACTCATCCCATCGTCATCATTCGTGTTTCGTTATCCTCCAGCTCCCCGTTGTCAATGCCGTGTTGTTCATCCACCAGCTCGTCATCATTAGCGGCTCGTTATCCTCCGGCGATTCTGTTACCCATGCTGTATTCCCTGCCGTGTTGCTCCTCCCAACAGATAGCTAACTGTATGTTACCATTGCCGTATTGTCCACCCACCGGCGGTCGTTTTCATCCACCAGCTTTCTGTTATTTGCTGCCGTGCTATTCGTCCACCAGCTTTCTGTTATTGCTGCCGTGCTATTCATCCACCGGCTGTCTGTTATCGCTGCCGTACTGTCCACCCTTCAGCTTCTATTACCAATGCCGTGTTGCTCATCCACCCACTTTCTGTTATCGTTGCCGTGTTTTATATCCACCAGCTAGCTGGATGTTACCATTGTGTTGCTCATCCACTTGCTTTCTGTTATCGTTGCCGTGATGCTCATCCGCCAGCTAGCTGCTGGGTGTTGCCATTGTCGTGTTGCTCATCTACCCGCTTTCTGTAATCGTTGCCGTGTTGTCTATCCACCAGCTACCTGGATGTCACCATTGCCGTGTTGTTCATCCATCGGCTGCATGTTATCGTTGCCGTGTTGTTCGCCCTCAAGCTGCACGACACCACTCTCGGATTGTTCATCCACCGGCTGCATGCTACTGTTGCCGTATTCCCCATCCACGAGCTCTCCGTCATCATTGCCGAAATCATCAGTCTCGTCTGTGTCATCGTAGACTGTGCCATCGTCACTGATGGTATCAATGGCAGTTGAAAACGAAGCATCCAATAGGTCCCATGGATCAATAGCGGCCTCAACGTGCGCCCCGGCCAATGCCTGGAGCTCCCCATCCTCTCTCTCAATGTCCAAGACGGCCATCTCCTCAGCCAGGTCAAGTCGTTCTCGTTGTTCCGCTATGCCTCGTTGCACCTCGTCAAATTTCGCCATGAGGAGGTGCTTGCTCCGCCCAAGCCCCCGCAGTGTGGCTCGAGTATCGCGTCGAAGCACAGCAAACCTTTCGAGGTGCTGCGTATCACCCAGGAGCGTCATGAATCTCTCGGTGTCATCCAAATACTTCTCAATGGCTCCCGCGTGCACACGGGTGCGATGAACCGCCACGTGGCGAATACTCGATATCGATGTAAAAAGATCGTCCAAAGGCACGCCGACATCCGGACTCTTCTTAAACATAGCATGCCGCCTCATAAACTCTCGGGTCCATTGGTTCAGCTCCACCGCCTCGGGACATTCCCAATGGCGGGCCTTCAGTATGCTGGGTAGCTTTCGACTAGCATACTCATAGCAAACCTGTTCTAGCACACCCTGTATGTGAACAAAGAGCCGGTGCTGCGCACGGAATGGCAGAAAGAATAAATATCTCGACATGACATGCTGAGCTGGTTGACTATTTTCGTCTGGCTTCTGTTGGGAATTCTTGCTCGCCTCTTCGGCTATCGTCTGCCCCTCGTTGTCTGCATCTTTCAGCGACAGCTGGTATCAGACTCGGGACCTCGAACTCAGCAACAGGACTCACTCACCGCTTTCATCAACTTGTTGCAGCGTGTCGACAGCCCGGAATCCCGCAGGCCCAATCTGGATTGCATTCATGATGATATCTGCTGTTTCGCCTGCCTCTGCTGCTTCTGCTGCTGCTACACGTTGCATGGGAGACGGGTCAAAAAGATCGGGAAAGCGCATTTTTGCTTTCAGTACAGATCCAAATACCTCGGAACTGAGTAGGCCGCTCGCCAGATCGCAAATCGTGTCAAAATCATGCTCCCGGAGCAAGTTAGCCACGCTGTCCTGCGATTTGTGCAGTTTGATCAGCCTCGCAACGGCCTTCGTCTTGCGCACTTGTGCGTAATGGCCTCTGAAGATATTCTTCAATGCCAAATAAACGAGCTTCTCGTCGGGTGCTGGATTTTGACCCCCCATACTGATGAACAGCGGACGGAAGACGACGAAAAACTTGCCAACGGAACAGTTGGGATGGGTAGATGGATGGATAGGTTGGTCTGTTGAATAGGATGAACAGGTAGGAAGGTTGGTAGGTAGGTAGGGAAGAATGGAGGAGGGGGAAAAAGATACGAAAGAGAACAATTAGGTTGGTATGTATGTAGGGCATGTCGTGCGAGGCTGCCGCCATCGTCGTACTGACGAGCTGAGCAAGCACGCGGCGGCACCAAGGCACACAAACCGGGCGGGAGGTGTGCAGGCCGGGTGACAAATTACGTGACACTTTGGCAGCGTGGTTGGGTTAGCCGTGAAGGGTCATGTAAATTGTCCCCGGCCTGGTGTGGCATACTAATGAATGTATGTGGTATTCGACCTCGGCGCGAAGACAGAGGTGGCTGCAGGTTTGAGCCAGGCTTAGGCCAATCTTACCCAAACACGCTGGTATGCAAACGCATGTCTCGAGGCTGTTGGGGATGTTAGCAACAATATTGGAGTCAATATGTAGAGATGCCCGACCGACTGTGTGCTGATGGTGTGAACGGATTGCCACGGTGCTGATGATCTTTAGGCGGAACGTACGGAGGAGTACTATGACGGTAGCGGTACATAGTCACGCAGAGCAGCACCACACCAAAGTCCGCATCATTCGTCGTTCTATACCACGGAGCCCGACCATGTTATGAAACGAAACAAAACAACACAAGGACTATCCTGTTCCCTGGGACGCTCGGCGCTGTGCGTCTCCGAGGGATGTCGCGTGCAAAATATGGGCGAGGCGACGATGGATTCCCAGTAACGCTCAAATGCGATGGATCACCGGCGACGGATTCCCTGGCAAGGCTCAAATGTGATGGTCCACCGATCGATCCCAAGTGTCCATACGCCCACCTTATTGTACTGGATGCCAGCTGTGGTGAGCAAGTGAGGTATCCATGAAGTTACAAAATCCCCGCTGGTGGGTCTGTTGGTCGACTGGACCTGTGCGATTGAGAAATCCCGACCAGCATCGGCGGCATCTGCATCTGCCTCAGCCGCACCTCACTGCTTCGCCCCCTGTTTGTGTGCCCGAGTAGTATGTATGAAAGGAAGAGCTGATTCGAGCGTAGATTTATCAGTGTACTCCGTACAGAGCAGTTCTAAGCGTTCTTGGCTCGGACCTACTGGACGCCCACTGTGTGTTCACAATTCTTCAACCCTACCTACCAACCTACACCATGCGGGGGACAGTTTAACTGGGCCATTTCGTCCACATTGTCCAATTGATTATTTCAATTTGAACGCCCACCACAGATGCAATTAAAGCTTATTATTAATAAAACCTATTACCTAAATAGCTAACTAAGTTATATAATAGTTATACTTTTTTTTTTTAATTTTATTGTGTTTTTAGTCGCTAAGGCATTATCTCTCGCGGAGTTAATGCCACCTCGATGGGCTCGTTAAACTGTCCCCCGCTTGCTACATTACCCCATCGACTGCTCCGTGTCGGGTCACAAAAACGTGGCTTGCACTAATTCCAAAACGTACTTGCTGCAGCTGCAGCTGCAGAGCAAAGGTCCAAGGCAGCTCGTCTTGCTCGTATTTCTCCGTCGAATACCTAATCCGCACGTTGGTGGTGATAACTAGTTGAGATTGGTGGAGAGAGGCATTTCCCCCACCCACCTTTTCAGGTGTTGTTAGCGCCACCATCATTACTCCGTATGACAACTAATCTGTACAGAGAGTAACCCAAGGTGTCGACAAGTTAAAATCGAGACATCCACGTCAGAAGCAGAGCGTGTGGTATACCATCCTTTAGCTTCTACTCTGCAGAATTCTTATCGCCAACTTGGTGCCAGACTTCCACACCTGCTTGGCCTATTCGCTCGATACCAGCAGAGATGCAAAACACTGTGCCACATGCTCCGTACGGAGGAGTACTGTGGCGGCACGTAAAACCTCGCCGTTGCCAGGCAGGGAAAATCTACGATTACATTCCCTCGTTCCAGGTCTCATTTATGGCTGCACGCAAATCGACTTTCTGGCGGGACGTATTTCCATGCTTGGTACGGACGGAAGACTCAGTATTATGTCTTGCCACGATCCTTCCCGAGTTCTAGTTCACGATCCTTCCCGAGCCCCGCTCACGATCCTCCCCCGAGCTACTCTTGGTCTGCTGTCCACGCGGCTTCACACACACACGGTTGGCTCTTGGCGCTGAACGGTAGGCCAAACTGGGTATGTCGAATGCCCCAAGCGCCGCGCCACGTTGAGCGAACCAGTAACTACCGATACTAACCACGGAGTAATTGTTATGCACTAATATAATAGACTCGATCGAGCTCACTACTCGGGATGCCTCGAAGAGTCTCCGGATCAGACGATCGCCCACCTGATCCACCCGGCGAAACAGTCGAGACAAGCGGGCAACCAACCTGTCAAGCTGTTCAGCTAGTTCTTTCCCATTCCACACACGCCTGACGAATGAATCGAGACATGAGGGCCCGCCAACGCACTCTGCCTCTGCCTTGGACTACTCGATGAATTTGTCAATACTTTGCCGTCACTGGCCAACAGACGCCCTCGTCCTCACACCAAGAGCGCGCTAGGCATCACCACCCGACTTCCCCTTTCCCCCGCATCGTCTAGCGTGGTCTTTTGGAGCGACGGCGAAGCCTTCTTCAATCCCGCCCTCCATCGCCGTCGGACGCTGCACCAAAAGGGAAATGACACGGCGCAGAGCCGGGACGAAGACATTCGTCGGTGGCAGGGCTGAGCAAACTTCTCAGTTGGAGGACGACGGTCCCTCAAACATGCCCGCTTCATCTCCTTCGAGCTGGTGCCTCTCGCAGTCACGGTGGCAGGGACGCCGCACCAAAAGGAAATGACAAGAAAGGCCTTTGTCAGTGGCAGGGCAGAGCAAACTTGAGTTGATGGATGGTGATGGGATGATGATGATGAGTAGAGCCGCGATACATATTATATACTCTACTCGATAGTTAGTCGGAGCAAGGCTCTGGACAAACACACACTTCTTGAACACGGGGCAAAACTCCTTGAATTAATTCGGTGGCTGCCCAAATGCACATTTTGACAGTGTATGTGTTGATGTCTTTTGACTCTGACGGAATGCCTCGATTGACGACATGGCCGCAAATTACCACTAAGTTGAGTCAGTGCGATCGCAAAACAGGCTAGAATGGAAATCTAATCCTGAAATGTATCTTGGTGTCGAGGGTGAGCAAGCTTATATGACAGTTAAAGTCGGAGCCATAAAGGATCGGAGCGGATGTGACTCCTGCGACAAAAAGATGGTTCGACTCTGGTTGCAACGAACGCAACGAACGCAACAACGCATTATAAACAACGCATCATATCCTGCCCCAAAGGCAAGTTCACCAATTTCGACGAACGGAGCAATGGTGGAGCCGCCGTTGCGAGTGTATTTTGGAGCGTAGCAGTTTGCAGCCTCGTAAACGCCGTTAGGCATGGAAGAGGCCGGAAGTGAAAGATAGTAATGGAGGGGTATCTATGCCGCCACCATCGTATTCATCACCTATTATACCTGCCTTTAATTCATTTCATTTTATTTATTATCACTCTGAGTATTTCCCCCAGACCCCGCGAGCCGAAGAATCCCTATCCTGCATTTACAGCAGCAGCTCATCCGCGGATGTCAACGCGATCATTTCACTTTCCTCCGGAGGCCCTGTCGGCGGCCGCCTGCGGCGAGCGGTGGCATTGTCTGTTAAGATTTGTTCCAAGTTACCGCTTTGACTCTCAATCAAGACCGAGTCTAGCGACCATGGAAAGATAATCGGTCTACGTCAAATATGTTGATTGCTTGTCAGACACTAGACAACTCCACTCAAGTTGCTTACAACCGTTGCGCAGGGAAACGTAACAGAGTCTTGGCCGGCATAGGGGCTACGTACAGTACGCTGATGCTTAGCCGCCATTACATGTCAAGATGATGCAGGGAGTAACGCTCTAACAACTGCGCCGCGAGCTATGTCCAGCTGTGAGTAAGCTTGTTATGCAGCTCGAGTGTCCTTGGCGTTGAAGGGTAAATTGATGATATTTTCGAACTAAAAAAGTAGCCTTGTAGGAACGATGCCGCAGGAATAATGCCACAAAAGAATACATGCCACGAAAGAATGCATATCACGAAGAACAATACCACGAAAGAATACACACCACGAGGAACAATGCCACGAAAAAAACTACGGCGCAAAAGAAATGATGCCGCGAAAGAATAAATACCACAAAAGACACATTGCTGCGAACACAATGCCGCCAAAGACACCTCAGCGCCAAAGACACCTTCGCCAAAAACACTGCCGCTAAAGAGCACCGCCGCAACCTCAATGCCTCGCGACCTCAATGGCCTCACGAACTTGGCCTCGCGAACTTGGCCACGATGAATTGGCGTCAAGGAATTGGCTTCAATGAATTGGCCACGATGAAGCATGCCACGATGGGCATGGGAGAAGGGCATGGAAGAAGGGCACGGAAGAAGGGCACGGGAGCAAGAACAACAACAAGCAAGAGCGTCCAGCAAGAGCGTCCAGCAAGAGCGTCCAGCAAGAGCGTCCAGCAAAGAGAAACTAGAAACTCAGAAAGAGCATTCTGCACATGGACTTAGTTAAAATGCGCACTCCGACAGTACAAGCTACCTTGACGCAGGACCCTGCAAGGACGCTCGGCAGTTCACGGTCGGCTCACTGGCAGGGAGACATGAAGCAGCCCCTTCTCCCGACAGATACCTTTGAACAAAAGTGGGAGAAGTTATAGTCTGTGTTATAGGAAGAGAGGTGGTAATATTCTCTAACTAAAGAAGAAAGAAGCTTTGTGGTGTTGAGAATTGCTCGGGGGCGCTTCGGGTGTCTGCCTGAATTGTGAGGTTGCCGCATGACGATGATACAGCGGTCAGGGCACGCATTCAGTCGCCTCAACAGTCTACTTGGCACGCGGATCGTTTGGCGCATTCATTTCGTGCGAGATCAGTACCACAGGAGTAATCCCGAGCCACTTCTTTAAGCAATTTAGTTGTGTTTGGCTTGGAATAACTTACTGTGCGCCTACCGTACGGAGTACAAGCCCCGCGCCGGAATACATTTTGGTCGGGTATAGGTTAGGCGCCTTACCTATACCTCGCCCGGAACTCCTGGTCCGTGGTGCTTGGATTTGGACTGCGACTTCAACCAGAGAAGACCTCCCGCGAAACTCGCCCAGCAGGCGCACCAGCGCAGCCCCAGTGCAGTCACCAATTTTGTGGACAACAAGGTCGAGTCCATCAAGTTGAATGTCACAACGAGAAGCACGATCGAAATCGACTACACAGACCCTGAGTGTAGAAGAGTACATGGCGCGTTAATGATGCAGTCCGAGGGTATCGTCGAATTCGGGTGCCCGGGTCGAACGTGAGGACGGTCAAGTTCACGTTCAGACCACTAGATGTGATGGTAGGATGCTGACGATGATGACAACTATCAAAACCGGAATCCGATGTGAGAGAACACCGAGCCCCGACGGCTGCGAACGAACACGTCACTTTACGTGGTTATCCCCATCGACATGAGCGCAGCCTGCACCAAGCACACCATCGGGAACGCCTGTGGGCACATACATAGGCGCGTCCATCTTCAGGCATTGTGGTGGGCACACCGACGACACCAGCAACAACACCAACCGCAACGACCATATTCTGACAGTACACAACGACGACGATGACTGCACAGCTGCGTCGAGTACACCATCCAGCGACGGTGACAACGGCGACACGAGCTACGACTACACAACATCCGCGACCGGTGTGAGACCAACCACCGTTGAGCACGCGACCGAATCCCTCTTGGATTTGATCAATATCACGATCAAGTCGATGGGCACGTACGATGACGTGATTCCTCCCATGGCCGGGAACATCGACCCCAACATGGTTGTGACCTTGTTGCGCGAGTTCTCCAACAACCTGTACATCCGCTGCTAGTGTTATCACCATTATCACCACCGCTACTGCTGATGTCGACGCTGTCCACCCGTCCCGTCATCCCTCTTCTCTATCTTTTGCTTGATGGACATTCGGTATACAAACATCAGCGAGTTTATCGAACCCGAGTCAGTAGCCTCTAGGATCGTGGCGATTGCGCCCTCGTCCCTGAGGCCGGGCCCGGGCACAGCCAGCGCTCCCTCCGGTCCTTGCGCTTCGAACTTGGAAGAAACCATCCTTTTTGATCGCGCCCTCACTTTTCTACTTCCATCTACTTTGTCCATTCATCATGTCTACGCGCCGAAACTCTGCGACCAAGCGCGATCCCCTTGGTATGTTTGCCCTCTCTCCCCTGTCGTCGAGCAGCTCATGCTAATTGCTTTCAGGAGCACGCGCTCAACGCATCTCCAAGACGCACAAGACTGCATCTTCCAACCAACGTTGATCGCCACGGCCCAAAGCTGGTCGGTTGTCAGCCGCCGCCTCAGGGAAGACGAAAGCCACCGAGCCCACTCTCGCAGCCAAGTCTCGCAGCTAAGCAGGACTGAAGCGGAGACGCGACCCTGAAACCGAGCATCCCGTCCATCAGCAAAGAGCCAACGTCAAACGTGTCCGTGTCACAAGAGGGGCGGGACCACCAACCAAGACCTCGTTGCCATCCAAACGCCTGCTCCAAGTCGAAGAGCAACCGAGCTTGGAGCCATGCCAACCATTTGACCATATTGCTGGACAGTCTCAGTCACGGAAACGCAAACTCGGCCACCGCGAAACAACAGCGCGCGAGCGATCAGAAGGATCGTCGCATGAGTTGACTGAAGAGAATCTTGCCACATTCGACCGACAAGTCATTAAATTGAGTGCAGCCAAGATAAGTCAATCAGAGAAGTCGGTTATTAGCCAAAGGGAGTAGTAGAAAGAGCACCAGAGCAGGTGGAAGCGAGAGCAGTATTCTCGCTCCTGACGGGGACTCTGTCGACGCGCTCGCAGAAGACAGCCCTCAGCAACCTCTTGTCCCACCGGTCGAAAGTTCTCGAGGCTGCGAAGCTATACCTTGTCAACGATTTACCCGCCGACAGCATCAAGCACATTACTGAACGTACCTTGAGGATTTGAAGCAGGAGATTGAGGTGACAAAGCTTGCCATGGAGGTGTCTCAAGTGGTCAGGGGAAAATTCAACGGTGGAAGTCGGGAGGACGACTGCATCGAACCGATGCAGAGAGCTTTGGAACGCCTCGGCGCCGACATGTTCGTCCACCACAGAAAAGCTGGTAAGTTGGATTCCCCCGGGACTGTTACTCCGCTTCAGCACACTGACTGACTGACCCCCCTACCAGAGCTTGATCCAAGGCTCAACCCGACCGTCCGACAGCGGATTTGGGCTCCTAACAATAGCATGGAGGTGCAGCCACTGAATTTGACCGACACTGCTCTTCCCCTATACGGCGTATCGCGGATATATACATCTCCACCAGAAACTGTAGTTAGGTTCGACGACCGGCACATCAAAACGCCTCGACCGGACGTTACGACTGGATTTTCCCACGAAGTCTTCTGCAAGGCGCTTGAAGAGCAGGACATGGTCTCGACCGACATTGCTGACTTCCTCAATTCGTATCAGGACAGCGGTTAGCTCCCCTCCGAAGGCACCAAGGCGTCTATGGGTATGCGAATACCATTCCTGATTGTCCAAGGCAAATCCCATGGAGGTCATATCCTGGAAGCCCAGAATCAGGGCATGGTAGGAATCGCTAGCCTCGGACTCTTGCTGAAAAGACTTGATGACTTGGCTTCGAAAGGTTCTGGCTCGCGACGCCGCGGTAAGAAGTCTCGTGGCTCCATGCCCTTCTCTCAAGACGGCCGCAAGGCGTCGGTCTTTCTCATCCGCACTCAGGATTCTTGGCTTGAGCTTTGGGAGCATGACCTGGAGGTGCACAGTAACAGCGTGTTGGTCTACAAGTTTGGCTTCGTGACAAGTGCCAACGCATGCGTCGAGGATCATCTCTTGGGGCTTTTTCTGTTCCTGGCCAAAATGTTCTCTTGGGCTTCGAGTGAACATTTGCCCAGCCTGGCGAAAAAGGTCGTACAGGCGAAAGAAGCCTCTAGTATGCAAGCTTAATCGAATATAGAGGGTACAGGGCAAGGCATGTATATACAGCTACATTAAGCGGTTTGCTTTTCTGACTAGAAACGTCTGGTATATATAGCCTACATGTGTTCACGCGTGTTTGCTTCACGGAATGCAGAAAAATTTGTAGCCGCCTGTGTTTTAGAAAATACCCCGCGATCTGAAGTTGTACGCTGAACTCGTAGCGGGTATTTTGTAGCTAAAGGAGGTCTTTTACGGTCTGGATTGCCGCGAGCCGTTCATGTTGCGCTGAAGGTGAGCTGGTCGTCAAGCGATGAGAAAGCGCGCGCTTCTTGATTCATGGTACATCCGAAGAGCTTATCCTCTAGGCAGCTTTGTACTGTTGAGCTAGAATGGCGGCCAGGGATTCAAAGGTTGTTGAAGAAGATGTCATAAAAAGCCCTTATGGCTATTTATATATTTATATACCTGAGTCTTTAGTGCATTTCCTGATCCCGAACCGTTACTCGTCCTTGCGAGTCGTCTCATTCATTCCTTGCGCAACCTGCTCTCATCAAGTCTCCTGCACGTGGCGTTCGGAAATTATTGCGTACAGACGTATAAAGCTCATGTACCGGGCCAGGTCTTGGTCAATGTTCACTGAGAAGAGCATATGTGCCTTTCGGGGATCTCAACGGCTCCTCGTCAGGATGCCGGGATCCAGGATAACATGGTAATGAGTCTAGCAGTTGCTCTGGGCTTTGATAGCATACAACTAAATGTCCAAGTAACCCCCCCGTGCCTATAACTGGAAGGACTTCTCTTAGCTCTCCGACAGATATGGTAGTGCGACACTCAGGCATACGCCGAGAAGTCTCTCTTGGACTAACGTCGCGTGAACGTGAATCTACGGGAGCGCATGGATATCAACACGGAAGTCGCCCTGCCTCAGATAAGAACCCGCTACAGAACAGCAAATCCTCATACAGCTTTGCCTTGGGAACATGGTTCCGCTCCGATATGTAAGGATTCCCTCTGTAGGTTAAATGTATGTGTATGCGCAGTAGAACAAGACACGGGGGGCGGAAAGGAGCCTCTAGGGTAGCCCGAATCATTTCACATGAGGATTTGGGCTTGACGGATTGGGCAGATCAGATGCGATAGCTATGAGTAGGAGGCTTATGCATCTCGTGAGATAACCACCATGGAATTCAATTGCTTTTTCCCCGCGTTCAAGAAGCGTGTCCTTGGCTGGAGCTTTGCTCTGCTACGTATTACGATTGAATTGCTGTAATTTGAAGTGTGAAGTAGCTTTAATAATTACCGAGCAACCTGACAGCATTTGATCTTGCTATAAGCAAGGTCTCTACGAATTACGGAAGGTCTCTGCATTCACAAGGTTTACAATAGTGTTGCTGGCAGTGTGTCAGACACCGGTATACGTGAGTGGTGGGTGTGTTCCGGGTCGACAAAGTGGGTAGGTAGTCGCCTAGCCAGCTGGTTCTGTACGGACATATACGCATAGACGATCATGAACGACGCCAAGCACGCGATGTCGAATGAGAAGGTGCCGAGGACGGGCGTAATGCTACTGATGTCCAAGGCGTTCCCGAGAGATCTGGGGTGCATGCTCCGCTGAGACGTCCATGGTTGCCACCTTCGGCAACGTCATGGACTGTCTGAAGTCGTAGAATGACTCGAACCCGTCCGTCAAGTCGGTTGTCGTGCATCGGTCCATTTCTCGCGCTAAAACTTCGACATGGGGTGGAATGATAACCTCCTTCAGGTACAAATACATGTCGGCGGCTCCTAGCGTGCCTATGTACTCAGTTATACTCTAGGGGACTCCTGGAACCCATGAGCCAGAAGATGGTTCTATGATAGATAGTAGTCTTTGAGCCTGTCGATGGTCGACCGTAAGTGAACAAAGGTGTTGACGGAGACGCCGTCCCACTTGACCGTGAAGTGGTTGACCTCGTAGTTCTCAGCTGCGATCATCCAGACGATGACGAACGCGGGTTCGCTGTCGGTCAGAACGCCATAATGTGTGGGTGAATGGTACATCTTCTCGTACATCTGCACCAGCTCATCCAACTTCACGGGACTGATCGACACCGAGTCTACGGCGATCGACTCCTTGTCTCCCACGTACACCGGTACGGTGGAGAACTTTCTTCAGCATCGTTACTATGCTGTTATCCAAGGACATGGTCATGTTAGTGCTCTATATCGATGCTTGGTACTCGACTTCGTCAATGGTGATGTTGGAACTGAAGTTCTCGGACCAATGCTCGTCCTCCTTCTCGTACTCCATCACGTCGCTGTTCTTGATTGCGTGCATCGCGGGTACGATGACCATGTTCACCATCCTTCAGTCATAACAAATTCTGTCCAAGTTCATGGGTCTTACCATGCCGGTCAAAGACGCCATCATCGATGTGGTCGTCTTGATGGGTTGCCTATGCATCGTATTGTGTCTGGTACAGTTGTCGTACCAGACAGCGTTCCTCACCCTGACGGCGTTCGTCTCCGGGTCCGAGAGCAGTACCATCCCCATAACTATCTTCCTGTTTCTGACCAGCTTAGACAACGAGTGCGATATCATGGGGTTACTCACAGGCAACGTCGTCGAGATCATCATATTCGGCATCTCCATCAACTGCGTTGCATGCTCAGGGGTCGGACAGTCGTTCATCATGACCACCATCCTCTTGCCGGTGTTCATGGACTTCACCGTATTTATGACCGAGAACTAGTCCATCGACAAGCACATAATCACGTTGAGACCTCTGCCCAACAGCTTGGTCATGACTATGTACACGTCCCTGTGCACGAACATGTGGACGAACACCTTCTTGTTCCGGAACACCGACTTCTGCAACAGGTCGAACATTAGCCTGATCATACCCGCCTGCCTACCCGAGGTGATGTTGGCACAGAGGATGTCCATCGAATCGTCACATCCGTCGTCGAACATCATTCGTTCCGACGTCCATCAGACACATCATGTCGCACATCACAGTCGATATGGTCTCGTTCATCCTCATGTGCCTGTTAGTGCCGGTTAACCCAACGAAGTTGCACTGCATCTGCTCGACCGTCGTCGGCATGTCCAACCAGTCCTTGGGGACTCTCTTGAACCCGTAGATATTCCTGTTCCCCCAGCCACGTGATCGCATGATCTCTTTATGCTAATCATCTTGGTTATGTTTATCAAGACCATCGCATCGTTACACGTTAGCTTGTCCACGTTTGGATCCGCGATCATCCCACTAACGATACCCCTGAACCACTGGACCCTGTTTGCTATGGTCCTGATGTTGGTACTAATCACGTTCGTAGATATCTCGTCATCGTCGTTGTCGTCGTTGTTATGGCTTTGTGCTGTTAGTATTAGTTATGGGTGTACTCCGTACTTATGAACAAGTTAACAACGATACCATGATTCTTACCATTATGTACTCCGTGTGGAACTTCGAGGGTGATAACAGCCGCACCACGAGGGTCAAGACAGCGACCGAGTACACTGAGCAGGAGAGGGGCTAGCTCATTAGGACAACCAAGCTCGCGTAGATATTCGCTAACGAGTTGCCTCCTCTGAGCGCGAGCGAGACCCTGTCCGCGCTGTTTAGGCAGAGGGGCGTCTTGTCACTGGACTTCTTCACCAGGTTCCTCGTGGGTGTATTCAGAAGATCAATAGCCTTTCACCCTGTAGTGAAAGGTCTCGAGCGTAAGTTCATGTCGCTTACCAGATGGAGGACTCCAAGCGCAGGGGCAACAGCATCGACATCAGGCAAGCAAACGATACCCATGCCGACGAGTTTGAGTGGATCGAACCCATGTCCATGACCACGCACTCGACGATCGTCGTTGTTCAGCTTCGGTCGCATTTCGAAGAGCTCCAAGTTCTGCTCGGATGCGGGTTCGGGTTCGAGGACAGGTGTTTGCAGAGGTTCATCATTAACGTCATCATTATCGCTGCTCGACTCGGTCTTGTCATTGCTACTGGTGTTATTGTCGTCGTCGTCGTCATCGTCGTCGTCGATGTTCCGGACGACCTCTCGCGCTAGTATGCCAGCGCTTCAATGTCCCAGGTCGGCCGGTGATGGAAGTAATACCCATCATCTGATCAAGGACTGAATCAGTCGCGTCACCTGCCAGAATATCCCGGTCAGCGCAAGATTGCAGCAAGTAACATGCTGACGGACAGAGCACACGAATGAGGTCAAGGATTACTCACCACTAGCTGCATTAGCCGCGCCTCTACGAGCAAATTTTGGAGTCCAGGCCTTCTCATGCCCGGAACCGTGACTCTGCCGGCCCATATCGTAGTTTTACGAATGTAGCATAGCTTCGCTGGTGGAGAGGGTAGAGCTACGGATATGGCGGAATATTGGTACCGTGAGCATCGTCTGTTTCTATCGTCGCGCCGCCGCGTTTTTCTGGCGCGTGTTGCTGCAAGCAAGCCATCACTGGATCGGGGCCGGGCGGCAACGGGGGACAGAGGACGGGGCGGATAAATAGACAGAGATTGATAGATAGATAGACAGAAAGAAAGAAAAACTTACTTACGGAGTAGTTCGTTGTGGATCTGCGACCGACCCCACCAGAACAGCCAATGCACACAGCGCTCTGTGGTTAGGTTCTTGGTGGACGCTAAGCAGAAGCAAATATGGAAAAATAGCCGTAGTGTAACTAATGACTGGTGATTTAGTCCAAGGGATAAATCGGGTCGTAAATTCATGTTGGCAGTAGCACAAGGACGTCGTAGTCCAAGCAATAAGGTATATCGCGGTGGATAATATTATTTAGACAATCGTCCAGGTGTTGCCCCCCCATAGTGGGTAACGGCGGCGTATCGAGAATCGCTCCTAAGTGAGATGATACAATTGATGGACGATTAGTCTACCACTATTGAGTGCAAGGGTGTGCCCCGTAGCGAACCCAATACTCCACTGTTTACTACGTGACCTAACTTCATTCTCAACAAGTCCCCAAAAATAGTTACAGTCTGTGCCCATAAATTTCCAACCCCAGAGTCGCGTTGCGGCACGCCAGCTGCGTTGGAAACTATTGGACCCCGACTGTACTCCGGAACTGGCTGCTCAATCTAGCCCAAGTAGTCATGGCTGCGCCCTATCTACAAAGGGCCTTATTACCCTCGCTTCTCTTCTTGTTCTCTCGACAAGTTTATTGTCTTGTCATTACTTATCGCAAGCAAACCAACCTCACTGCCTTTCCCATCACACCACTATCAAGGCAAACGAGCCGGCGAATCACCACGCCAAGTTCATCAAGCGCTTCGCTACCGAAGAAGCGCCGCGCAGCGGAGAGCTCCAAAGCCGGTACCTCTATCGGCTGAGGAACATGCTGTGAACCGAAATCGATTATGCAAAGTTCGGTTCGTTAAGCCAAAGTACTCGAGCGAAACGATGATTACTATGACAGGTATTTTTCGGAAAATGGCAAAGGTATGTAGCCACCTATGAAGTCAACGATTTGTTGGAATGTAGTCCCTGCTTATGCAAACATACAGATACTGCGACGAGAAGAACGTCGGAGACTGGGAGAAGACAATCCGATCTCAACCTCGAGAAACTACGATGGACTCGTTCCTTTTTGTTTATGGGAACTGTAGCGTTGAGTCGTGGGGAACAACATCCGAAGAGTATATGTGCCAGTTCCAACAGCTGTCTACGACCGTCACAGGCCAATATATGAACTGTAACGACAGTAGAGAGGTATGCAAGGTACTACGAACAACTTTACATCCTATTTGGTCATCACGCAGAGCCCACTGACAGGTCTCAAGTACCATCATAATGTGCTAGTTCCTAAGTTTGGGCCTCCGTGCGCGCCGAATATCGATGGTAAGCCTGTGCTTAATGTCGACAGTATAAAAGTCATCTTAACGTTCAATTTTGCGTACAATACAGGTACGTTCAATCTCGAACGACATCGCATCCGGCTGGCTGGTTGCTACCAGATCCTGTGACATACCGGAGCGTGGCCCGGTGAACTCGTCGAGGGTTTCTCAGCTCGGGTTGGGGCTAGCAAAGGGGGGACAGTTAGCAGGCTACAGGAGGAGACTAGAATAAGGAAGTCGTTCCTAGTCTGCAGAGGGCTGCCCGCCGTACACCACGCAGATTCAAGGTACGTCTGGCATGGGAATAATCATTCTCGCTTGGGCAGCACTCATTACCAGCACCAGCACCAGCACCAGCACCATAATTCAACTACTCGGATGCTTTCCCTGCGCCTACCACGTCGATACGATAGCTGGCGTGGCTATCTCGTCTCTATTATCCTTTGCAGTACGTACACACGTACGCACGCACGTACGCACGCACGTACTTTGTCGGCCCAAAGCACACACCCACCACTCGCGTATACTGGTGTCTGACACACATCCAGCAACGCTCCGTACACCCTGTCAAGGTTTCTTGCAGGAACCTTGTGTAATTCGTAAAGATCTTACGTATCGTAAGATCAAATGGTTTGTCAGGTCGTCGCTCGATGAAATCGAGTTATTGCGCACTTCAGTAGAGCAATTCAATCATAATGGGTAGTTGAGCAAATCTCGCGGCAAAGACGCACTTCCTGAACTTGGGGAAAAAGTACTTGAATTCAATGATGATGTCCCCTGAGAAGGATGAGCCTCCTACCTGTGGCTATATTATTGGATTTGACCTATACACCTGGCTCGCCTCTTTTATACGGCGCGCTCAGCAGCATACCTCTTCCTCCTCCACTTCTTCTGCTTTCTTAGATAGTCACGAATGGATTGAATTGTTTTGCACATTGTTTTGCTCCACCTTACGGTATCGATACCCTCGTCACCCGAAGCCCTGTGCTACATACAGTCACTATCAGGGCTCAAGAAAGAGACCTAGCCGCACTGAGGATAACCTCAGTTGTGTAATGACTTTTTGGGGGTCATTTTCGGACGTCTGGGCGGTAAGTCTGAGGGAATGCATACGTCGGGTTGCCAAGCCAGCTCGCTCGTCCCATATTTATATCAATGGCGGGACGTCAGCGGCATTAAAATAACACTGGCGTGCGCAGCTTCAGAGGTGGGATGCTCCAAGTCGGCATGAGCGCTTCGCAAATTGACCTCCAAAAGTGGCATTATGTCTTCCCAAAAGGGACACCACAACCTCAAGAAATCGATGCTCTTTTGCTGTGAACCTGCAATTTATTCGTAAAGAAGCTACAGGCCGCACAACACTATCTCGGGTGGATGCGGCAGGTCGCAGTGGCAGCAGCTTAGCTTAAGCACCTAGGTTTAGCGAATTGCGATATTTAACTAGCTAATATGCTATTATCCAATGCGCATAACATTTAACTTGCCGATTTTGACCATACGCGCAAAGTCAGGGACGTTCTGCTATCCTTGATGCTTTGCTTGGCTACTTGGGGATAAAGGTGGCTTGGAGCACGGAACATACGGCACAGCTGGCTGGGATCAGTATTAGCGGGAAGTCATCGAGCATCAAACAAGCGCGTTGGAAATCGCATCACGGAAACAAGAATGCGAGATGCTGGCCCAATGTGGCGTACTTGACAAGCTTTTTACTAGTTAGGCAAAGAAGCCTTGCTTTCCTATTGGGTTCATAAGGCAGCACAAGCCCTTGTGCATGGAGCTATGAATGTAGTTACACATTGACTGGCACGAGATTTCCAGACCCGCGCAGAGTCATCACCAAGGTGGTGGTATAGGGGAGGGTGGGGCAATGGAACTACTTTCTACGTCGGGAAGAACAACAGCATCACAGCCCAGATGACCGACACCACGGGAAAATCCAAGTCCCAGCAGGTGAGAGTGTTGCATTGCATTGCATTGCAAGAGACAAAGTGTTGTTGCGTTGAATACAAGCCCCAATTACTGCCACTGGAGTGCTATTCAGTAGGCCTACTCTTTTGCTCAATAGTCAAGTGGTTGATTGTTCCAACAAGTGTAGTGTCATGGTCCACTCGAAGAGATGTAGTTTTGCGGCTTTTTGGCGCATCGCATCGATTGGCTGCTGTACATCCATCGCGTCACATCGCACGTGGGCTGCTGCAAGGACCCAGTCTCAACATGGGAGACCTTGTTCAAGGTTGTTAGCATATCACATGTTCATATTGCATTGAAAGGGTGAAGAGGCGTTTTTCGCTTAGCATCGCATCACTTCTTCTGGATATTGTAGTCGGAAAGATTGCGGCTGTCTCTCAACTGCTTACCGGCGAAGATCAAACGCTGATGGTTAGGAGGAATGCCTTTCTTGCCTTGAATCTTTGACTTCGCGTTGTCGATGGTAGCAGAAGACTCTACCTCTAGGGTGATGGTCTTGCCAGTCAAAGTCTTGACAACTGCGATGATGTTAGAAATCAGTCCGCCTTGGATGCATGCTTGCAAAAGTATTAATAACTTACTCTTGGAAAGAGGTAGACCTAAAGGACTTCGGTGTCCTCCTCGGAAGACGGTGTTCGAATCTCGCTTCCACCATACTTTTTTTGGCCTTTTATTCTCCATCGTTTTAATTAATGTTCCATCGTAGGCGCAGAGGTGCTAGCCAGTTATACGAGTGGACTGTTAAGACTGATAATATATTTTAGGGATCGTGATGCTTTATCTTCAAGCAGTGTAGGGGGGCTTGCACATAGAAATCCAGCCGACCAGTGAGTGCTCTGTTATTGTTGGAATCCTGCCGCCAAGCACACCAGGGAGCATGGAGCGAGTCATGTGGTCACCTTTCAGCCACGATATTTATACGGCGATATCGAGCCTCCCACCTTGACTTGTTTTCTTCTTCTTAGATAGACAGAGACTAATGAATATATTGCATTTTGACCGTAATTGGTATCGATACCGTAATTGCACAACACCCTGTGCAACCCACATTTATAGAGCTTAGTAGCTTTTGGCAACGCTTTGGCTAAGGTATTGTGCGTGCTGGATGTCACGTGCTGTAGTGCCTTTAAGTTTGCGACGTGAATTCCCCGGCACAGAATAATCTTGCTGTTTTGACATTATTTCTACTAGCGATCTATCTATCCAAAACAATCCACGCCATTCTCCAAGGTTAACCACGAAGATGCGATATCATCGGTCGCCACGTATGTTTCGTTGGCGTCATTGGGAAGAATTATGGCGCAGCAATCTCCCCGATCTTGAGACGGCTAAAGTCATCGCTGCGAGCACTATCTTTGTTGCTATTGACACCGAGCCATGGTTGGATGATGGCAAAAACAAGGATAACAGAGAGGCTTCTGAGATCGGCATAGCTTTTCTCTTTCCCACAGCTAACCAGAAAGGGCCTGCCCCCAAGCCGCCTCAGACTCTTGACGAGACCTACCAACGATTCTCCATCTCTTCTCATTGCGTCTGCATCCGTGGCCGCGAGCGCCTAACACGGGAGCTTTTTTGGAATCAAGACACCGAAAATATTGCGTCCATTGAGCCTGACCGGGTAGAGGAAACTATTACCAATATTCTCCAGACTACCCAGCAGAGAGCTAGCTCCTCTTTCGGCAGTCCCCTAACACTTACTCTTGTTGGATTTGATTTAAATGCCGAATTTCGCATCTTGTCTCATCAATATCCACGTGCTCTTGGCTGCTTTACTTCCTGGGTTGATATCCAGGAGCTTACCCAAGAAATCAACATAGTCCCTCAAGCACCAAGCCTACGCAATACTCTGATCGCCTTTGGATACGAACCCAAGTTTCCGACGTGTACATCGCGCACCGATGGGCATAGTGCAGGGAATGACGCTATGCGCTCAATCTGCGTTCTTGTGACTCTCTTGTTCTTCGCACCTCAAGGCCAAGAGTTAGCCCGGATTTGCTCAAGGTATCACGCAGGTCGTGCTAAGCAACGGGAGCATCTCCGGCGGAATAAGATCAACATGAAGAAATCCGACTTATTTGCTAAGAGTTATCCCATGCCACGCGAAAAGTACCCATTTCGCGCGAAAGTGATCCTACCGGGAGCTTATTTCCAAGTACGGCCAGATCCGGGTATATTATGCGAATATTTCCTCAAGTACAGACCTGTGGCGGCAGGGTGTAATAGGACGCAAGAGTTTGGAGGCTGGATCTGTTTGGCGAGCTTGGAGGAGCTTAACGCGTTCGTGGAAGAGGTTCACGGGCTGGAGGATGCAGAGAGTAAGGCAACCTGGGTCGCAACCTCACAGTACGATCCGACAGTAGTGCCTGCAACCACGGCGGCTGAGCTAGATGAGTTCTTGAAGCAGAAATCGATCGCCGAGATTGCTGAGAAGACACGAATACGACAGGAGAGGAAAGAAACAAAGGCGAGAGACGAGATAATTGACAGTTATTAGCTGAAGTCGTAGACAACAACTCGGGGAATAGGTTTTAGTTTCTAGGATTAGTATATACTACTGTCACATCTGGAGTTACGTTCTTTCTTCTTATTCCTAGATTCTGACTTAACTAATCTGGCGAATTCCGCGATATCCTACGATTGACAAGGTTATCCGTGACGCCTAGTCAATAACCGCATGCTATTATAACAGAATTTTCCTCCGTAATCTTAGCTGTCTATGGCACTGACTTACCTGACCAGCACTTGTTGCCTTATGTCCTTCATGAGCATTCAAGAGCAACTGGAAACAGTGGAATTCAGCAGTGATAGATGGATTCAAATGAATAGATTGGTAGTAGCTTGAGATGATGATTGAATTGACTGATGATGATTCTTCTGTCCTTTCCGAAGAGCCCTGAAAGCCTCTTATTTATAGCACCTTTCTTCTTTCCATCGATTCTATGGCCTTCTATGCACTGCCTCGTTATCCGAGGCATCGCCCCATTTTCCGCGTCACTGCCTCATTATCACAGCCTCACTATTCATCTAGCTAGTCACGGCACTGATTATACTGACAGGGAGCTATTTTCGTCTCAACAGCATGGCGGCGGTGTCCACGATGTAGCCAAGGACCAAGCCATGAAAACAGAACCAAAGTGTCAAGCACAATCTTGTTGAGCATGGGTTAAGCATGACTCTGCCGATCATCATACCTCTGTCGAGCATAAAATAGTGTCCTGGTTATTAGAAGTGGCGCGAGCATATTCTCGGACGTGTGAGGTGTCGATGACTTGTTCTTTGATGTCGAACAATTTGGACATGTTGTACGTTGGTATTGCCGCAGAGAGTTACAGGGGTGGGAGGATTTTAGCAGGGCACGCACAAAGCGGCAGATGATGCGTAACCAGGACTCGGGCATTAGGATGCGCTGAAGGGCGGAAGTGATAAGTAAAGAAATAAAGGTATAAAGATGCCAAAAGGCACTAAGCAAAGATCAAGGCAAAGCAAAGCAAGCAAAGGCAAGCCTTTCGTGATCCGATATAAGCCTGAGGGGAGAGAAGAGGGCAGGAGTGAGAGGCAAAAAGATTGAATGCTTAAGTGGGATGATTGGCAGACGCTTGTTGAATGTAATTAAAGCCCGACGGCGCCGCGCGCTGGAGGGCGGAGACGCGTACCGTAGTTAAGGTATCGAAAGCGTCGGCAACGCAAGTACAAATAAATCAGGAGACAAATAGCACTAGAAGAGACGAGTAGGAAGGTATCCACTGCTGGGAAACAAGCATGACTTCATCGAGCATTCTTGCGAAAGTAATGAGATAATACAAAAAGACGAAGGAAGAACTACTTATTAGAAGATCAAGTGGTTACTGACGCCGCTCCCTTTAGGGACTGGGTCACGAAGCAGAAAAAAATGTTAAGCATAGTCCTCATGAAGGCAGGAGTTAATCGCATGCATCTCCGCAGTTTATTACTAGCATCGCTTGTCCATGAGCCAGTCTCAGCAGCTGCCTCCATCTCGAAGGCAGGCTAATTCAAGTCCGTACGGAGTTTACGGCGGCCAGCAGGACAAATTGCATATACTTGGCCCGACTTCCAGTCCACACAGGCAAATGAAATCACGAAAAGACTGCGTGCCGAATATCAAGCTTGACCAGCCTCCAGCGAGCGCCCACCCCACCGCGGTCGTAATGAGATGATACAAAAGACCAAGAAAGAACTGATCATGGGAAGATCAAAGAGGTTGCCGATGCCGCTCCCTTTTTCCTCTGTCAACTTGTAATCACCGGCCATGACGGCGGTGGCCACGATGGCGACCAGGATGAGCATGTGCTTGAACAAGTGAAGCTGTAGGTTGCACAGGGTCTTGTGCAAGATATCGATACCAATGTGGTCAAAATGCGATATACTCAATAAGTCTCTGGTGTCTCTTTAAGAACTTTAAGAAGAGGAAACAAGTCAGGGAGAAAGCCCTAATATCGTCGCATAAATACCGTGGCCAGAAGGTGACCACGTGACCTACTCTGTGCTTCCTATTGTGCTTGACGAGGGATTCCAACAGAAGCCGCTCACAGTGAAAAGTTGGAAAAGAAATCGAGTGTTTTGGGCCGTGACGCCACTTGCACCAAGCAGTCCAAATTTCGCGAGCTCCTAAATACCTAACAGTCCACTTTGTACGATTCTTTTGGAGAAGAGAGACACAAAAAATGGCCAAGATTTTGAGGAAAGTCACATTTCCCTAGGAGTTGGACATTGTTGAGTTTTGCTCAGATGAGCTGAGAAAGGCTCTGGTTCCTGTTTGCGACGAGGTGAGGTGCGCCATGTCAGAAAAGACGAGCAAGATATTGAGCGCGTCCAACAGGTCTCAGCGGTGTGAGGTCAAAAGCCGGTCAACCTCCTTGGCCTCCTTCACCTCAGGGATTCTGTTGGCTGATGGTCTGTTACGGCTGTCATCGCTCTGACCGGGGCTGGGTGTTGTCTCGGGGGTGTTACTGAGGCGAACAAGGCAAACCTTTTGTCTCATTGTTACACTTGGTGAATGCAGTGAAGGAGAAACTAAGCCATAAATGTTTCTTTGATAGTTGGTGGCTGTAAAATATCTAGTCTCTGCTGCTGTGCTACAGTGACATCATGCCTTTGCCGAACATAATGCCGTTGTCGAGCTTGGGTCGAGCATGACTTTGTCGAGCAAAGTTTGTCGAGTAAAGTTATCGAGTATGGGTCGAGTATGATGACTTTATCGAGCACGAGTTTGTCGAGCATGATGCCTTTGCAGAGCATGATACCTGTCCAACATGAGCCTTTGCCGAGCATGGGTCGAGCATGATACCTCTGTCGAGCATGACGAACATAATGCCTTTGCTGAGCACGATTCCGTTGTCAAGCATGGGTCGAGTACGATGCCGTTGTTGAGCTTGGATCGAGCATGACATGGCCGGGCATCATGCCTGTCCCACATGAGCATTTGCGAGCACAATCCCCTTTGTCGGGCGCAGTTGGGCTGGGTTGACTTTGGTGAGTGTGGGCGAGGAGTTTCGCTTCGGGACTCCACTTTTACAGCGTCGAAGTGGAAAAAAAGACGGACAAAAAGACAGCAACACTGGACGGGCAGAAAGACAGACAGACAATCAAACAGACGGGACACAGGGTGCTCCCTGGGAAGGAACTACGACCTGCGACCTCGAGCAGCTGGGCAGTTTCTGGATGCCCCGCCAACAGGAAGTGTTTCGGTAATAGGGAAGTGACAGGGTGGCGGCGCGGCGGCTCTGCAAGGAGAGCGCGAAACTGGCTGTGGCAGTCACCACGCAGCCACCAGGCAAGCACGCATACTGTAATGCAATAGCAAGGTGTGCACACTGCACCAATAGACCAAAAATTCCGCCAGTATTGCCAGCCAGCATTTTCTGCATACGCTCACGCCTGCATACGCTTACACCTATTTACTTACATATGCAGAAAGAAATAAGGCGGCCCGGAGAGAGGCGGAGAGGGCAGAGAGGGGCAAGAAGGAACATGTCCGCAAAGGCTCATATACCCACACGCGTCGACTCGAGCCGTCATGCTGCGCATTTAATGCGGCAGCCTTTGCGATGCAATCACGTTCCCAGTTGTGAACTCGGGATGCTGGCAGAGAATGACTTAGATTGCTGCATACAGCCCACAACCTACGTCATGGCAGGGGACATTTGAACATGACTTTCTTGCGCAACAAGGACTTGAATATAGGCAATCTTAGATACTACCCTAGTAACACGAGTGACATGTAATTCATGAGCAAACGTGTAGTGAGCAGGCGGCGGGAGAAGCATCTCGCTAACCCGGAACCGAGAAAGCAAGCAAGCAAGTAAGCTGGCGCCGCTGAAACAACCTGCTCTTGCACTATAGAAGACCTTTGCGAGACGCTTTCTTTCCAAAATGAGGCAACATGTAGAGGCAAGATTAAGCGAACGGAAGGAAGCCCAAATGTAAAATATTTACTTTTCTTTTCCATCTTCTCTTCATCTTCTTTTCCATCCTCCTTTCATCTCCTCTTCATCTTTCTTTTCCATTCCCTTTTCATCTTCTTTTCATCTGCTTTTCCATCTTCCTTTCATCTTCTTTTCCATCTCCTATACCAACTCAGCCACTACTCTCGCGAATCATCTCAGGCGACATTTCGGCTCTGTTTTCCTCGTGTCCCGTCAGGGCCAACATCAAACAGCCTTGTCTCATCATTGATGATGGCTTCTTCTCATCCAAGGTATGGACTTTCTCAATGATCCAAAGCGGATCTTCAGTGATGAAGAAAAATTATTTGAGCACCAGTGTGCGGTAAGAACATAACAACGTGTCATCCTTCTGAGAAGTGATGTTTTTAGGAGAGGAAGTCGGGTACTTTTTTTTGCCCTTTGGGGTTTTCCTTGCCACCGCACCTGCTTAGCCGACCCGTGACTTACACGTGGGGCTAACAAAAGGAAATTTTTTTTTTTTTTTTTTAGGTTACGATCTGCCGATGAACCCAGAACTCTCGGTGAACATTGAATAATGGCTTGGTGGGGACAGGGCGCTAAGGTTTGGACTAGGAGCAGACTTTTGGGTAGATGAAGTAGGGTGCTTGGTAGTGGCAATGGCAATGTGAGCATGGTTGCGCGGTGCATGCAGTGGAATCCATTCATGTAGAATAGTCAAACAGCGATAATAATAAAAGATGGGATCACCTTTTTGCCTTGTTCAGTCGGCCGTTGTTTGGTTGTCGTGCGGGTGTCGCAACAGATGCCCGAGGAGTCCTCCACCACCAGCCAGCCATGGTGAGCGCTACAGCAGCCAGTGAACAGTCTGAGCAGTCGGCGGCCACCACTCACTCGACCGTGCAACGCAGGCGCACTCCCACATGGCTGTAGAATATAGAGCAACTAACACACGGCTGCTCCGTACTGACTGAACCAACTACACACTCACACACGCAAGCAGACGACAAGCAAGTACATTGTCTATTATCCTTGCAAAAAGCTTTGCGAAAACCGCTCCAAAATCCGCGCGATGCGCCCGTGTGAGGTAGCTACACAGGGCTGCACGTGATCGATATATGCCCCCATTACATGCATCAATCACTTCTCGTCCATCCTGGGATGCATCGTCATCGGAATGCATCACGTCCAGGTCAGCCTCATCTGCTCTTCCAGTGGCAGCTTTCTACTGTGATGATAATCTAGCAGGCGCTTCGTCGCTGCCATCCTCGTCGTCGCTGTCGCTGTCAACCGTAGAATCCATGACCGATCTTACTTATTGGTTTGGTGGTGGTGGCGGCGACTGTCGGTCCGGTGCCGTTCTCAAGGCTCTTCTTATTCTTCTGCCCTGGCTTGCCGTCGTCTGCCTCGCCGATGCCCTTTACCACGTCATCAATGTCGTCCAACAACCCATGTCTGCCGGAGCTCCCCGACAGCTCGTCGTTGTCCGAAGGGTCGTCCCACGTGTTTGGCCTTTTGCTGGTGGCGGCGGCAGCAGCAGCACACTTGCTTCTTCCACCACCACGGCCAATGCCCGATGTCTCCAATGGTGCTGTTTTCAGCCGGCCGAGAGCAGCAAAATCGTCGTCCAAGAAGCTTGCGAAGCCGTCATCGCTCCCTCGTTCCGTCTTGACCCGCGGTTTCGCCGAGACATCATCGTGCACCTCCACAGCCTTTGGCCGGGATGATGCCTTCTTTCCGTGTGTGACATGGCCGCTGCCTTTGATGAATTTTTCTTCTTCTTTGCTGGCTCATGATAGTCGTCATCATCACGTCCGCCAAAGCTTTTCCCAGCTCCAATCTTCTTGGATTCCCGCGGTCCCATCCTTCTAATCATGGCCTGGTCTGGACTTCTGCATCTAGGTTCAGTTGCGTTTCCCATTCAGCAACAAACTCGTCCAGGACCCGGCACCACAAGTCCTTCTCGCTGAGGCTCTCCAGTGCCTCATGCTCCTCCTTCTTCTTCTTGATCTGCTCCTTCATCTTGTCGAGGTGCTCTTGGGTAAGAGACCAGATGGGCAACTGGATTTTGTTGTTGGAAGACACTTTACCCCCGTAGAGGAAGTCCTCTTTTATCAGACGGGGGATTCCCCGGAAATGTAAGAATGTATAATCAATGGTGCGGACATACCGAGAGAAGATAATCATAATCCCGCGAGCCTCCCCCTCCCCATCCTCCTCCTCCTTCTCCTTCATCTTCGTAGTTGTCGTCATCATCGGATGCATCAGCATCTTCATCTTTCGGCTTGGATTTATCGTCGTTCTTTCCCATCGGAAACGGCTCGTACTGGCGGATTCGACCTCGGACGTCAAACGCGACGAGATAAGACGTAGGCAGTTGCTTGTTCAGTTTCGGCAGCCCTGACAGACTCTCTACATCAGGCTGCACTTTCACTTGCTTCTCGTCTAGCTGCAGCTCAAAGTGAACCGTCTTGTAGTCGTTGAATTCTTTTTAGTCCTTGATAAAGGCAGGGCCTATGGCACCACTGATGATGTCCTCAAGTCTCGCCTTCAAGTCATCGGTCCACGTGCGGATGGGCAGCTCCGTGACCAAAACGTCGTTCCGAGTCTCTAGATCCCACTTGATAATGCCATTGAACTTGTACCCGTCTGGTCCGGCAGGTTCCACCATGCCTTTCCAACCACTAAACCCAGGCTACATCGGCTGGAACTCGGATTCACCTCCAGAGCAGCCGCCCTCTAGACGGCCCATCCGCCTCCTGAGGTTATTGACACTGTCCATGGGGTTAAAGTTTGGAATAGACGTGCTCCACCCGGTTCCGATGCCATCGGTGCCGTTTACGAGGATTGTCTGCTGCAGAGACGTCTCGCCATGGTGGTACGCCGTCTGCTCCGAGACATAGCCGGCCAGCTCGATCACCTTCTGATCCTTGGTCAAGTTCCGCTTGAAACTAGCATACAGAACCTTGCGCTGACCGGTTTTAGCCCATCAACCAAAGACAGAATAGACCGTATGTTGTCTGCCATGCTGAACAGGATGAGCTCCTTATTCACAAAATCAGCAAAGGTGATGGACTTACTTGTTGGCGTGATCGAGGTACGTGCCGGGAATAAAGTTGTCCAGCCATTCCTTTCTCGCATCAGCCTTCTTCTTGGAGAAGGCCAGGTCCAAGAGATGTGTCTCTTCTGTTTGCATGACAGTAAAGCAGACCATAAGGACTAGTGTCCCCGTCGGAAGACGTACAGCGCTCCGAGAAGCATTAGATATCGTGAGTCAACTTGACAAAGACGATGAAGAAGGATTAGATATTGCCAGTTAATCTAACGAGCTCGTTGAAAGGTCCAGGTTCAAATTTCGGAAGACATTCGCTACGAAGAGCATCAGACATGGTAAGTCAATCTGACGAGCTCGTTGAAAGGTCCAAGTCTCGGAAGACGTATAGGCTATAAGAAGTATTAGATATCGTAAGTTAATCTGGCTACCTGGTTAAAAAGGCTCAAATCTCAGAAGATGTACAGGCGCTTCTGAAGCATTAGACATGGCAGCATCAGATAACGCAAGTTAGTCAATAAGCTCGTTGAAAGGTCTAAATGTCGGAAGACATACACTGCAGGAGCATCAGATCCATCAAATCTCGCAACTCAATCTGACGAGCTTGTTGAAAGGCTCAAATTTCGAAGGACGTACAAGCATAAAATACCGCAAGTTGATCTGACGAGCTCGCTGAAAAGTTTTAATGTTGGAATAAATAGGAGAGGTTCAAATTGATTTGCATTGATGGGAAGAGCTGTGCTACTGTGATGATGGATGAAGAATTCCTCGTCTGACGGCCCTGTCCAACCCCCCCTATAAATACCCCTACAATCTTAGACACGCCTGTCTTAGGTTCTTGCCCTAGGCCAGAGGCTACATATCCTTTCTCTTTTTGGCCGTGTATCTGTTGCAGTTTTGTGCCTTTACATAGATGTGAGGTAAAGGAGCAATTTGCAACAGTGGAAATCGGCAGGAATAGATAGATTTGGTGAAGAGACTGAAGAGTGATAAATTCTGACAATGATGATTATGATGATCTCCTCTGAAGAGCACTTCAACCCTTCTATATAATCCTTCAGCAGCCGGAACATTGACTCGTGTTTTAGTGACCTCGGGCCTCTGTTCCGCTGCATTGTGCCACCTTCTCCCATTATCGTACGATTCTAGCTAATACGAGGCATCGGTCACTGCCAAAGGTGCCACTCTAATCTCAACAGTATCCACATATCCACACACACACACATGTGTAATCCAATACGTCGTCTTTGTCTCTATGAACTCGCGATGTACGGAGTAGTCACCATTCAATATTGGCTATGCATACCCTTGGAAAGATCCGTCATGTTCTCCATCGTGGCCGGTCTCAACAACCCCTTTCAAAATCAGATGATGCACTAGTCAAGCTCCCTGCTGCGACGTTCCCAGGTTCAACCGCACTTTTCTTTCGCCCTGAGCCTGGTGTCATTTTAAAGACACCTGCGAACATAGGCTAAGACCAAAAATTGTACTCAAAATGGCATCACCTACAGTTTGGGTGTCGCAAATGCAATGTGGGAAACGCTACGGCTCCTGTGAGGTGAGGGGAGAGAATGTAGAAGTCAAGGCTTGTGAAAGGTCTTGTGGACGATATGGACGATATTTAAGTATTTGTGGGTTGCACAGGGTGTTGTGTAGCGGTATCGATACCGAGTGCGGTCAAACTGCAATATAGTTAATAATCTTCCATGTATCTCTAAGAAGAGGAAAACAAGTCAAGGTGAAAAAGTTCGATATTGCCGCGTAAACATGCCCTAAAGGTGACCACATGACCTGCCCTGTGATTCCTATTGTGCTTGACGGCAGGATTCCAACAGTATTACTCCAGCCGGGCTCTGGAGCATGCTCACGATTGGTCAACAATCGCATTAGTAGCAATTACTAGGGGCAGCTAACAGCCACTAAGAGCAGCAGAAAGACGATATATAGATGGCATTAAACGAGAATGTGTGCGGATTTTAGAGGACAAGTGTTCTTTGAACCGCTGGTTTAAGATGCTATTGCATTATACTTTTATGCCAAAATGAGGCTGTTCCAAGCTGCCCTTTCTGCCGTTCTATCTATCTCTGTAATTTATTACGTGGACAATAAACGAAGGGACGGACTACTCAAGCAAGCTCGGTCGCCACCCTTTTCCTGTGCAGGTCCTCCGCTACATCTGACATTAAATAGATAGCTTTAGGTGAACGACTGCGGACTTGGTCTATTCTGAGAGTAGGTGGTGTGTTGGCTCGGCAAATTCAATGCCGGTGCGCTCTAGGACGGCCTAACGCTACTCCAACTTACAACCGTTCCTTTTCGGTGTCCCATTGTCCTCGACAGGCAATCTTTCGTTTCAACTACATCAGACTGCTACACTCTAGTGATCTTATTGAATTAATCGATGTAGCTATAATACACTATTCGCACATTTACGAGATAATTTGCTAAAGCTAATATCGAAGATGAAATATATTCAAGTCCTTGTTGCAAAATGATAATAAGTGTAGTTTTGTTGAAAGGCAATGGGACAGAATGGAAGGGTCTAAATTTACTCATATTCATAATGTAGATGACGAAAATACATGTTATAATATCGGACTCTTCTGATTAGTTCTAAAATGCCTTATTTCACACCCCTCACGACGTCTGCTTTGTCTCTTCTGTAACTTTCTAAGGCGTTCCAACTAGGCCATCTAATTTTCTCTCCGACCTCTCTGTTACCCAATACATGCATGTGCCGATTTATATATGCGCATTCTTCTAACCCTTGACCCTTCAGCATCTGCAAAGCAGTCACCAGGTTCCATCCCGCGCCATGATACGAGCGCCATGGCAGAAACTCTCTAGAATACCTGAAGTAACATAGAGCGTTTTATTTTGCCACTTCAAAAGGTCAAACGATCAATAATCAGGGATGATCCATGGATTCTCTTAAGAAGACAAGTCAGCGCCGTATTAGAACGACCGGATGGCGAAACAAAAGAGACAGAACGATCCATGTTTAATTCAATCTTGGTGACTTTGCTTGCGTCTTCACCCTGAAGATTGTGCATCTTGAGACCATCGGCTAGTGCTGGCGGAGTTGGTTTATTGTTGATGAGTTCAGCGTTAAGGTTCGTTAAGGATTCAAATGTTTGCTGGTATTCCGAGTTATGGAGCAGAGATGCATGCGTGTAGCATAGTGTTTGTTTATCCTCGGTAATAAAAATCACTTTCCACATGTCATTACTGAACGTAGAGGTCTGGAACCCGAAATATGCTCGGGATGATAATTCCAGTGATTTGAGCTTGTTATTCCATATATGTATGGTAGAATAATCATCAACACTCCGAAAAACTGTGACATTCGCAACGGGAATGTCCAAATTGTTTTGCACTTGTATAGTTGCTGTGTTGGCGTAACGAGACTCAGGCAATGCTAAAGCAATGCCTACAAGCATTACAGTGAGAAAAATAATTCTCATCGTTAGAGTGTATCTAAACAAGGTTAAATTAAATAACGGTGGTAGAGTTATTCAAAACTTACAACGAGGTATAATGTCGAAATGTAAAAGAAATAATAAGCTTGAGATAAATAATAGATAATTAGAGGAAGTTTACTAGCAGTTGCTTATGTACTAAAAATCTCTGTGATGCTTAACAACAACCTGCTATAGAGTTTCCTACAAAATTTAGCGTATTCCACATTTCTAGAGAAAGCATGATTAAGATGGATAAAGACTCAATCTAAATTTAATATAATAATGCGCTCCAAGAAGTATCAAACGACTATTTGTTTGGTATACATCCCACCACGAGTCATCTTATAAAGTTTTAAATCCTATAATAAAGAGAATGCTAAAGGTATACAAGGATAAGTCGCCTCTAAAATTAAGCCGGTATATATAATGCAAGTTGCTAGCGGCCGGTAGATTATTAAATTCCCCGCTAATAATTAATTTTCTCCACCTAAGACCCATTATAGGTGTTATTCCACGTAAATCATGACGCTTGGCATCGCTACCGTACGGCAGTGGGAAAAGACTCGGCATATGTTCAGCCTAGCATGTGGTGCTTAGTGAGATCGTATCTAGTTTAGACTCTGAGTTGATCTTTAGCTCATGCTCACGAAAGCTTGATCTCATTGACCTTGCTTGACTATTTGTGGACCGATGAGCTTAGAAGAAGCAAAGAACTATCAATCTGTTCCCACCACCAAGTTTACTAATGTGCTTCCCAGCAAAATTTCATTTTTTTATCTGGCACGGTCAAGTCTAGTTCTCATCCCTTCCTTGCTTTAGCATGGAAACAATCACACCTCGGAACGCTACACTTGGTGCGCACCCGCCGCGCGTATCGGAGGAGCAGAATGTCGGCAAGCGCACACAACTTTGACCTTTCCGCCATCTCCGTCGCTAGTAAGCTTCATTGTAGTCCCTTTCGACAGGCGGTACCAACTAACTGCCTAGGGAAAGGTTCTTACAAGCTGTGACATCTTGGCAAGCTCTATACGCGAAATACATCCAAGTGCAAAACGCGTACCCGGATGTCAATAGCCCGCCCTCTTTCCGTGCTTTATCGCTGCATCTGCGAAGGGAAATTCGATGCAGCAGTCCCTTGAAAGAAAGGATTCACGCACTATCATACTAACCAGCTGCTCAATCCAATCTGAAGTCTAGGCTACTTAAAGCGTGTGGAGTTGTCGCTGGTACCCCATGCGGACATTGCGCGCGAGGCCTTGGACGCCGGGAAGCATGCATTGTCAATGGTCCTCACTCCGCTGATGGCCCTATGCTTGGTTCATGTGCCGACTGTCTTTACGGTGGTCAAGGCAAGCGATGTTCTTTGAGACAATCGTTGCCTCAAGCTATACTCAAGAACAACAAAGCTGCGACACTAGACGACGTCTTGAGTTGCACCTTTCCTGACCTAGCATCAGCCAAGCAGGCCATCGGTGGTTATCTCCAACCCAACCGGTTTCAAATGACTCAACGCGCACCTCGCCGGAACTCTACAGGCGACTTCATTAGCAGACAATATTCTTGCGTGCGATGCCGATCGCTGAAGTCTCCACCTCGGCAGCACGGTCAAAACCATCTCTGTCCTTGGAGGATTACGCTTAAGCGCAAAGATGACTTCTAGGTTGTTGCTAGCTCCAGAGGAGAGCACAATCATCCTCCAATCGACCACTATAACCCCAGAGAGAAATGGAAGTGCCCTGCTAGTCAGTGCAAGAGACTAATGTTGATGAGTGGAAGGGAGACACATATTTGAGGTGCAGTGTACGTCTTCCGAGACCCGAACATTTTCATCGTCTTCGTCAGGTTGGCTTGCGATGTCTGATACTTCTTGCAGTGTACATCTCCCGAGATTTGAACCTTTTCATCGTCTTCGTTAACTGACTTGCGATATCTGATGGATCTGATTCTTCTTGCGGTGTTATTGGAATCAATTGGAGAAGTTCACATTCTTATGCATTGATGGGAATATCCGTGTTACAGTGATTATGGAAGAGAAATCTGTCGTCTGACGACCCTGTCCGAAACTCCCTATTTATACCCATACATCCCTTAGACGACCTTGTTATAGCTTCCTGCTCGTCATCATGTTCCATGAAAATATGTCAACATACCAAAAACTTCAGAGTAGAAAACCCAATTATATGAAAAACCAATTCTGGGGTATTCCACAGTCTAATTACCTGAGCCAGCGGCCCGTTATTTATATACCCAAATATCATCCTAGACCACTTGAACCATTTTGTGCTGGTTGTCGATCTAGTTCGACAAGTCCTGCGACCCTTCCTTAAACATTCTTGCTATCCAATAAAAAGGGTGATCCCGATCAGGAGAACATAGCCTAAATTCAGTATCTCGCTTTTTCGGGCTACCTAAAGAGGGAAAATGTGATTCTATTAGATTCAAATAGCACTCTATGATACGTTATTACTCACCAGAATCTTCTCTATCGGTATGCTCTTTCCACGCGTCAGTATCCCTCCGCATGGGCAGATTTGTCCACGTATCCATAAGTAAACCATGCTGTTGTGATGTTATTGCCGACATGAAATATTGATATTAACCCCCTGGCTTAGCTGGATCTAGCCATGGATGGCAGTTATAAAAGTGCCAATAAGCAAGGATATTTTCGCATCCTTCATGCAATTTTGTGACGTAAGTTTTGCTTAAATACTAATCCGAAAGGCTTAAAGTCAGTAACGAATAAAGCAGAACCCGCGTAACTACAGCACAACATACACTTTCTCCTATACTCCTTGCATGTGAATAATAATAATAATCTGCAAGAAGCTGAGTCGCTTCATGCAAATAGTATAAACACAGAGATATATATTACCTACCAGAAGGTATCTTGGTGGAGGAAAACATACGTCTCCAGATCTTGGAGGACTTCTTCGCTATATTTTAGGAGTAGTCTAGTATAAATAATGGTATTAAGCTAGGCCATAACGGTGCGCGAGGTCTCTACTCAATCAAAGAGGGGATACGTCATATCATTGACTTCAGGCTTTATTCCAAGGGTTTCTATGCCGCAAATACGAAAAGACTCTTTGCTGAGTACTTATACAAGAGGTAACGGTAGGTTTAGGGGTTAAAGTGTTTAGGTTTGGGGATACTTACAACGGAGGAAGCACAAGATAAACAGATACAGGTTCTCCAAGAACCTCTTTTAAGGATTGAAATCCTAGATAACATGTTAATAATAGCTCATGAAAAGCTAACGAGGCTCCTCGTTGGTCGCAGACCGTAAGCCAAAAATTGGCCATGTCAAACATCTGCCACACTAACAACCGCTTACCTCCAAGCTAAGAGAATATTCCATTGATGTAAGTATTCCCTATTATTCCCTGCTGACCAGGCGTATGTTGCAGCAATGTAGGAATCTTGATATCTTACACCTATTTATAAGGCCTACGCGCTGCGCGCGCTAGAACCTTACAACTATCCTTCCTCTTCTAGTAGCCCGTCCCGGGCTACAGCCGGTGTCCGCCACTACCAGAAAGGCCCGGAACCCCGTGACCTAGGATACACAATAGATGCGAACCCCCGAGGCCCAGTTACCACGTGACCTACCTTATGAGCCTAGCGTAGGATGCTATCGTAGGCAGTCTACTCAATGCACTTTGTGCCGCGGGGCTAGACCTTGCTAAAACCCCTCACGCGCCCGGACTCGAACCCACGACTAGCAGAGCCAGAAGACCCTTGGTCGCTTGCATAATTGTAAGATAACAAGAAGACCAAAAAGATTAGTCAATGCAAGCGCATGCTTGAGCTCCTCCTTACACCTATTTATAAGGCCTGCGCGCTGCGCGCCAGAACCTTACAGGGAGGCAATGTTCTGAGAGGGGATATGGTAGCTTTGGTGAGTACTGTATTTTAGAGAAACAGAATTCTTGTCATCATATGCGAATTGGCTTGCCCTTGTAATTGCCCTTCTTCCTGCCCGAAGCTGTTTGTATGTAGCCGTCGCCTGTCATAGTCTTCACCAGGCCTATTTGTGCTCGTGCCATGATAGTTAGGCTTGTTTGGCGTTACTAGGCGGCTGCTGGCTTGGCTACTGTAGGAAGCACAGGGGCTTCTCATGTCGACGTCAGAAGGTGAAGCAAAACAAGAAACAAAACAATTCAATTCATCTGATGTAGCCTTTAGAAAGAAGAAGAGAAAGAGGAATGCCCCCGAGCGCGCGGTATAAAAGAGGCGCTCTAGGGTGGCTACGTGACCCGCTCCGTGCTTCCTATTGTGCTTGACGGCAGGATTCCAACAGTTACCCCGACTATGTAGCAGTTTTGGTCGAAACTTGCTTGCTTGCCGGGCGAGTTTTGCTAGACGGCTTCTGGCTTGGTTTCCCCGGCTTGGCGGTAGTTTTGGCCGAAATTCGCCCGCTTGTATGGCTAGCTTTACCTGTAGGGCGAGTTTTGTTTATATTGCCCGTTTTAATTGTGAGAATACTCGTTGCCGACGCGCTCGTAGAAGATAGACGAATCTCCCGCCACTTCTGGTGCATCAAACTAATTTGGTCTTTAGTGAACTTACTTTTGCATATGCTGAGGGACTATTGTTAGTATCTCCTGATTTCAAGCGTAGCACAATAGGGCATATTAGTGACGTACTCGGAGGTCAAGTTCATAAAGTCATCGATAGGATCCGTGCCGGCTTGATTCGGACAGGAATCCTTTACTTTACAGCCTTTGTTCTTCGTGTGAACTGGCGTATCAGCAAGCCCGTCGCCGTCGGCAAGGCACTCATCCACCCATTCGCGACCATTCCATCCACTAAAGGAATATGTATGTAGTAATCCGAACCAATGGCCGACTTCGTGGACTGCTATTATGCCTTCAGTATAGCCTAAACCCGCAATACCACCGGGAACAGTTGCTGCCTGAAGAATACATCCATCCAATAAAAGTTCGTCTGGTTTGCTTAAGTCCTCTGGGAATGTAGACAGGCCGTACGTCTCAAATTTTTCGACGATATATAAGTTGGCTGATTTCTTATCGCCTTTGTGGAGGCTCTTTTTCATGGAATCGTAATCTATCCCCTTCGCCCAGCCTGAATTGATTTTCCAATCGGAGCCTTTCAGATGGAATGCGATACCGGCTTGGGCATAGCTTGTATTGAGGACGGCTAGCTATTTCTCTATAGTGATATTCTGAAACCCAAAAATGTAAGTGGCTTCGCTGTTATATTATTTGTAGAGGTAAGTAACATACGCTAAGGTAGGCGGCGCTTGTCTCTGATTCTGCAACCATGTGCATGTACACATCCACGATAATTGACTCGTTGGCATCTGGGTGCAAATTCTTGAGAAGCTGTTGCAGGCTGTTCCGGAGCTTTTGCTCCGTAAAGTTCAACATCGATGTCATCAATGTTCTCTATGTCACTTGTCGCTGCTATTACCACAGGAGTAAGGCTAACACACAATATCTTCAGTAGACGCATTTTTTTTGTAAAAGTCGGGGATCGGGTTAAATAAACGTATGCATAATTTAAAAAAACCTCTATTCTTCAGTCGGGTCTGCTCAGGAAGTGGCAGTCAAGTCTTACTTCCTTACCCGGAAAATCATGCATCTTAAATAGTTTTCTTACTCTAAATAAATAGACATTTCTTGAAAAATCGAAGCCATCTTCTACTCAATACGTCAAGTCATTGAAAGGGTACGACCACAGTACAAATGTTTAAATATTCCGTCAAGCATGACTAGCAACGCACTGGTTATAAGTTACCCACCACGCATCCTAGACACCGGATATTTATGCTACCGACACAAGAGGATGAGGAGCATTTACACCGGCTATGGAATCAATCGAGTTAAGGCTACCAATTCCAGTCTTATTGCGGCAAAGTCAGGCAAGCGACGTCAGTCGAGCTGTGCCAATTTTTACGCGGCTCGGGCTGGATCGGCGACTTACACGGAGCTTTTCTGTCACAGGCTATATAAAATGCATTATTCACGCTATTAGTGCGGAGCTTCACCTTTTGCTGAATTTTGTGACATTTTCGCTGCAAAGAGGATTCAGCTAAGGCTATATATTACTTTAACGTTAGTTCTTATTTACCTTAATTCTTCTTACTATCCTTAGATCCGAATCTTGGGGCTGTACCGTAGTTATTAGCCTACGGTCGTTAGAGCAGTAACTTAAGCATCTCATTAATTAAACGCTATTTCTATCCGTTTTTAATGCTTATTATTACCGATACCTCTAGCTTTAAAAGATAAAAAAGTGCCAACCGGTAGGAAAATGGACAATAAAATCAGGGAGCTTATTGAACTTTATCTGAAACTGCAGGACTTGAAGTTTATTCACCGGCACCCTGGTCTATTTTTCGTCATCGTATTGAGGCGGCCTATTCGGTTCGGTTACTGAAACCAGGTCCGAGAACCAAAGGCTCCATGGATCTGGGATTGATGCAAGATCGGATCTTGTGTCGCAGCCTAATGCCCCGCCCACTCACATTGTGGGCAGAGTAGCTCGTTTAGCATGATCGGCAAGTTGTGAAGATGCGACGACATTATTACTTAGAATGGTTATCCCCTATCCACATTTTTGCGCTCATGCCATGTGCAATAATTACCGTGCGGGCATGTATCGCGAAGGTGTTATGAACAAGGGCCCGGTAATTACTGTCGGAGGTCGAGGAGTTATGGCAATAGACTAGCGAGTAGTCAATGGTCTTAAACTGTTTTAGTCTAAGCAAAGTCCAGGGGACACTTAGTGACAATAAAACTTTAATTTCATTTGAGCTTGAGTAGATTTCTCTGCTTCTTTTGAGTGTTTTTAAGTCTCCGGATTTTGTTTGCAGGTTTCTCCTTCTCGTCCATATCATCTTAGCCGTTCGAATGGATGGGAGGCCCGGACAAGGTGGAGGGAATCTATCTACCTACCGATATACGGAGCAGTTACTCCGTAGCAAATGCCAGAGTCTCGTACCAAGACCCAACCGCATCCCTGTCAGCACAGACGACCTAGAGTGCCTTCCGGTAGTGCTCTGAATTCTGCCACACCAAAACAATACCGATCGCTTTTCATAGCACTACTCACGAAAAGTGGCACGCGGCAACGCTCCCAACTAAGCCTGCATCGCGAAGCATCGCAGCAGCAGGCGTTGCAACGGATGGTTATTCCTTTATTTACGGGTGAATTCCTTATTTGACGATGATTATTGCTCACGTGAGCAGAGTGTCCAATAGTATTTGCAATATGGCAATACATATTACCGTATCGTATGATACGGTGGTCGTGTCCTATTCTGAAATCTCATATGGTGGCCATATTATATTCTCATCCGGCATATGGCCATATATGTTGGAATCCCTTGTCGAGCGTGGTATGCGGGCAGGGCACATGCCCGGTCACATAGCCACCCTAGCGCGCCTCTTTATATCGCTTGAGTTTCCAAAGGAAAGAGGAGCTTTCGTATTTTGGCTATGCCCATTGTGTCTCCATCCATCGTTTCAGCCATCGCCGTGTCAACCCAGCCGTCGGTGTAGCCGCCACCAAAATCGGTAATCCATGCATTATCACTTCGGTTGATCAAACGTTTTCCGCTTTGACATTCCCCCAGACTATGCCTGCATTATGAAGCCTTGAAGGAGTGCTATCAAGCTGTTGCATCCATTTCCGCTTTTTACTTATGGGCGGGTTGTCAGGTTCCTCTGGATGGACTCTCGCGGATAATGGCAAGGTTTATAAAAGCACTCAACTTGTCTATTTTCGATGATAACTTTTCTGGGCTGTTTAAAGAGAGCATTCTCTGGGGTTTCAAAGCTCAAGATGATTCCAATAGGATCGTAGAAGTTTGTCCACCCCTCGAGATTGTCAAGAAAATCCTCGTTAAAGCGGCAAAAAGACGGATGAAATGGTGGTGTTTTGCTGAAGATGCGACGTGGGCATAGCTTTTCATTAACGATATCAAGATGAAATACAAAGAACTCAGGGAAAAGATGTTGTTGTAGAGAGACTTGGGTTTGCTTCGTGTGTGCTGGCGGCGGCGGAGTAGCCAAGTGGTAAGTTGTTCCAACATGTATAGTTCTTGTTGTCTAGTCTTAGTCTCTAAATCCCGTGTTCTGCTATTCTTAGCCAGCACCATCGTGATGCCCGGGACAATAATAAGACGGGGAAAAATCACAAGACAGGCAAGCCGCACAGCAAGCCGCACAGCAAGCAGCACACACAAGACATTTGAGAGCCGGCGCCGCTTGATCTTGGCCCAGCCAGCCAGCAATAGGGGCTCGCACGCCGCACGACAGCCACTCAATAGAACGGCACCAAACCAGGCGCACAAGATGCAGAAAAACCCGGTGCATATGATGCACATACTGCTGGGCTGTGCAATTGCGAAATGGAGGCGCCCCCGGCAGCTCTGCAGCGGGCAGGGCACAAAATGCCGGCGGGATGGGTGGTTTTTCGCTCTGGTCGTGAGCAGAAAAAGGAGAAGACTGTGGGCCGCCTCGTTAAGACTAACAAGTTCTTCTAGTATTTACTTTACTAGTACTTACAGTGCAGAGTAACTACTTAAAGAGCGTAGTTTTACTCTCAACGAGACGGCCCACAGTCGTCCTCCTTTTCCTGCTCACAGTCTTCTCCTTTTTATGCACAACCCGAACGAAAAACCACCCATCCCGCCGGCATTTTGTGCGCTGTCCGCCGCAGAGTGACCCGAAGCACCTTTATTTTGGCTGCATCGTGTGCACCAGGCGTTTTTGCATCGTTTGCGCCAGGTTTGGTGCCGGTCATTGGCCTCGGGAACATGGACGCACCTTTGACCGCAGCGGTATTTTAGAACTGTGTTTAACTTCTGCTACGATATATCACGTCACATTGTAACCCTGATCGTCCGTTGTTAAGTTTACCTATCTACTTACTAGAGAAGTACAATATTAAGGATAGGCCGGTTTATTTGCAAGGGTGTGTGGCTTAATATTACTACTCGTAGGGGCAAGTCTTTAGTCCCCCCACCTATAACTGTCAGGGGGGCTTTTTCGTACCAAAACAACGTGCGTCGTGACTACCGTTCTGCCGATTTTGACGACTCAGACGATAGCTAGAAGTATTGATCTGCAAGGACTCCTCCAAGCTTGTCGATAGGAAATGTTGAAAAACCAAAGTATTAGCGGCCAAGAGTAGTACATCGCAGACCCTTTGCGGGTGACCCGGCCCACCCTGAATATTTACGCCGGGAACCTAGTATCTTGCTAATAAACAAGTGATAGCACAGGCGGGGGAGGGTCAATTAATCCTCCGGGCAGTACGATTTCCAGCGTTGGGAGGGGTGAGAAGAGGTCCTTGAGGAGGTGAATGGCAGTTCTCTTCACAATATCAGCCTGATCTCCCAATTTATATTGCCTCAGGCCTATTCTCGCCCAGTCATCATTTTACTATAATTCGTTTCACACGGCCATTTGTACTCTTTGAATTCTTAAGGCTTTAGAAATCTAGACATGATACGACTAGTTACTACTACGATCCTAGCACTCGCCACCGTGTCCCCCACAGTTCTTGCAAGAAGTTGCTCAGAAGATTACTTTTATTGTGGAAAGACGTTGTTGACAAAACAAAAAGGTGTGTACTTTACCTACTTTTTAACAAAATCAAGCTAATATACCTATTTGCAGATACCTATGATTCTAAAATTAGGGAAGCGCTGCATGTTGCGAAGATGGACGTGCGTCCTGAGATAATCTATAATTCTCTATTCTATTGCGATGAAGATGATGTAATTATATTCCAGGCCTTTTGCGGCGCGTGTAAAGACACCAGGATTGGTAAGAACGATTACTGTCCATTACCATCTAAGATAGTGTAGGGGAAAGGGACTAGCCAAGTTGGAGGATGTGTTTACTTTGTATCTGGCAGAGTCTTTAATACTGTGATTGAAGCTTGTATACGGATTAGAACTTAGGATAGCAGAGTGAGCTAGAAACCTACAGAAGTTATTAATAGGGTCATCCTAACTTAGTTTGTGAGTTGGAATCTCTATAGTCTGTTGGCAGAAAAAAAGTTAAGACTGTTCCTATCAATAGCTACAAGTTTCTATCATGAATCTATTTACATCTAATGTAACTGCTTGCATATCGAAGGGGTTGGTTATACATTGGTGGGCAGTCAAAGTGAAAACCGCCGCATCGCTATGTAGTATGACTGGAAGACTCGCCTGCTCTCGGCTGAATACCGAGTTGCATCTCACGATTTCTAGCCCCAACGTCGCGTAGTACGCAAGGGTCAATTAGTAGTGCTCTATAATAATAGTAATTCCGTATCTTAACTTGCTATTATCTTTAATGGACTGAATCAACTAGTTCAGAACATTCAATACATATATTTAGGAGTATCTCGAAGCAACCTTTTCAACTAAAGACCAGACACGCACTATGAGACCGTAGTCTGTGATGCACCTCTGCACATAGATTCCCATATATCACTCAGCATATTCCCCTAGCAATCTTCCAGTTGAGATTCAGTCTGGAGCTTTTAGGAAAAGTAATAGTCCGAATCGCACGGTTAATTCAGACTAAGGTGTTGGATTTTGGAGAACCAGTGGCCTTGGATGTCCATAACTCAAAGCAGCAAAGCGTCGGACGATGATAATTTAGGTTTATATGCCGTAGTTTTCCCTTCTAAACCGTTTATACAAGCGTTAATGTTGTCTTTTAGCTCGCCGTGGTTCTCATAAAGCCCCCCTCTGCACCAAACCTTGGTATCAAGGCAGGAATTAGCCAGAGAGCCATCTGTTGACGTATGAAAACAATTTCTTGGCCGATATTCTCGCTCAGGACGGCTCAGCAATTGTTTGCGCTGTAATGCTTTTGTAACTTCTGATAGAGAGGCAGAGGCGAGGACATTAGCCACGGCAATCAAGGTGAACAAAACACACCGCATGTTCGCTGAAATTGTGTCGTTTGTATAATTAATCCTGTTCTTCAAAATGCATGAGACAAGGCATAAAGTAAATAAAATGGTGAGTAATTTTTCTGAAAATATACAAGATTTTTTTGACTTATAAATAATTTCAACTGCTTCTGCTTACTAGCGCCAGCAGAGTAGTAGGTCTGTAAGAATTATTATTACGGCTTAGTATTACGATACTAAATTTTAAATTTGTGAGAAGCTTCTTGACTGGAGTATGCCGCTCCTACTAACTTAAGTTGAAGTATTATGATATAGCTCTATAGTATATGCACCCTAGAAATAGCCGGTTCGTGGCTCTAACTAAACTACTGCTGATATAGAACACTACTAACGGACTCTTATGTATTTTACAGCATTGGTCAATCTGATTTACTTCTAAAAACACAGCCAGAAATGTAAATTCTGCAACCTTGCATGAAATTCGTGTACTGGTTGTGTTCCTCCGTGTGTTCTATATGTGTATCACTGGAATTAAGTTATGCTAACCTCAACCCAGCATATTTGGGCACCTTGCCTCTGATTTCATCAATTCGGTTTGTCTTTTTCTCACCAATCCCACCATTTCAAAGTATCTACATCTCGCCCCTCCTAATATTGACAATCATACTGCCCGGAGGGTTAATTGGCCCGGCGGCGGCTGTGCTAGCGCACGTTTATTATCAAGATGATAATATTAAATCGCGATGAACGCGATGCTGGAGGCAAAAGCAATGCTCCGCAAACCTTTGCAAATGACCCGGCCCACCCGAGGTTTTGTGCCGGGCCCAAACGTTTTGCCTTTTTTTCTTTTTTAGCGCGACGGAAAATAGCCGGGTCCGCTGATAGAATCAAAACCTGCAATAAACCTTAGAGCACTATTTGAGTATAGGTAAAGCAATGATAATTCCTTAATGTCGTATTCCTCTATAAGTAGATGGGGTCAAATTGACAACGAACGATCAGGGGCACAGTGTGGCATGATATTGTGTAACAGAGATCAAGCATAATATAAATTTCTGCTACGGTCAAACGCTTACCATAATAGCAAATCAGCGGTTCTGATATCCGTTCCGTAGCGTACACGGACACAAAAGAGTAACAAGGGGTGAAATAAAGTATAAAATGTCTCACGAGTCATTCGCTCCTCTAATAAAAAAAGAGAGTTAGATGGTGCTGACTTTCTTGCATTATCTTGCTTGTGCTTCAGAAATACTTCCCCTGCTGCTCACGTGGACTTACAACTACGATGCGCCCATATATCTTTGCATCCCTTGTAGCTGCTTCTTTAGCCTTTGTTCAAGACAGGGGCATTCAAGACAGTATTCCCGGGGCTTACATTTTTGAGATGAAAGATGGCTATGTACGTTACAGTTTTTAATCAACACAGAGTACCAAATGACTAGCTGCGATCTGACATCGTCACTGTTAGGATACTGAGACAATTCTTGAGACCCTAGCTGATGAAGTGACCGTGCGAATGGTATTTAACTTTAAGCTATTCAAGGGTGTATCTGTACAGTTCCACGACACATCAAACATGGACGAAAGAATTAATGATATTAAAAAAATGTCAAATGTCAATCAATCATGGCCGATTGGTCTCTTACATGCCCCTAAATACAAGGTGCAAGTCGTTCCCGCACCTAATATCAGTCATACCTTGTCACCGCGTTGGTTTTGGCCAATTAATTCTATAAACAGGCCACACATTACGACTCAGGTAAGCAAACTGCATTCCAACGGTATTACAGGAAAGGATGTCAAGATTGCTGTTGTCGATAGCGGCATTGACTACAAGCATCCAGCTCTCGGTGAATGCTTTGGTAAAGGCTGTCTAGTCTCATTTGGAACCGATTTAGTGGGCAGTGATTATGATGGAGAGAATACTCCTATTCCGGATGATGATCCCATGGATTGTCTCGGTCATGGTACTCACGTTGCCGGTATCATAGCCGCGCGACATAACGCTCTAGGTTTTTCTGGTGTTGCCCCAGGTGTCACGCTTGGCGCATATCGAGTACTCGGGTGCAAGGGCACAGCGGCGCTCGACATTCTTACTGCTGCCTTGTACAAAGCTTTTGAGGACGGTGCTCATATAATTACCTCTTCCATTGGTGCACCTAGTGGCTGGGGTGAAGAACTTTGGGCTACAGCTGTGTCTCGTATTACTGACCAAGGCGTTCCATTCATTCAATCTGCTGGGAATGACGGTCAAAAGGGTCTATTCTACCTGGGTAGTATCGGTGGTGGTCAGAAGGGTACCAGCGTTGCATCTTTTTCGAATGCCGTCACTCCTATCATTAATATTCAATCCTGGTACAACATGAACGGACGTCTAGGGCTGCGCTTCATCCTTTCTTTGGGGCAAACTTCAGTTTGGGGTGTCTCCATGCCGCTTTACGCCACTAGCCTAGATACTGAGATTGCCGACGATGCATGTGGCCCTCTCCCGGACAGCACGCCGGACTTAGGCAAGTACATTGTTCTGGTCCGTCGTGGAACATGCCCTTACAGCTCTAAAGCTGAAAACATTGCAGCGAAAGGTGCAAAGTACGTAATATTTTATAACTACGACGAAGAGACAGTTCCCTTTTCCTTTGCAGGCAAAACGCATTCTATTCTAGGTTCCGGTATGGTGCCTTACAAAATCGGCCGGGAATGGGTCGAAAAACTTAAAGTGGGCTACAATATTATTATCGACGTGCCCAGCACCTTCAGCAGCTGGAATTCGGAAGTCATTGAATATGCAAACAACAAAACCGGGGGGGCTATCAGTTCCTTCACTTCCTGGGGTCCGAACTTTCGAATGAACCTGGAGCCGCAAATTGGCGCCCCCGGAGAGAGTGTTATCTCTACATATCCTGTTGCCAAAGGGAGCTACGCCATCTTATCTGGAACGTCAATGGCCTGTCCGATGGTTGCTGGCATTTACGCTTTAATTTCCGAAGTTCGAAAAACCCGTAATCCAGAGTACATTACAAATTTGCTCTCGGCTACTGCAAAGGCCCAGCTATTTCATGATGGAACTGATTTTAGCCATATTCTTGCCCCACCGGCACAGCAAGGCGGTGGCATGGTCCAAGCGTATGACGCAGCATACACCAAGACAGAGTTGTACCCTTCCAGCCTGTCCTTTAACGACACAGATCACTTTGCAACTGTACTCAACTTTACAATCACCAATAAAGGCAACTCCCCGACAACATACACCATTCGCAATAAACCGTCATTAACTATGTATACTCTCGAAAAAGACTCGACATACCCCATGGAATTTCCCAATGAAGTAGCTGATGCCTACGCCACGCTCAGCTTCTACCACAACACCTACCCTGTGAAGCGCTTGAATATTGACCCCGGGCATCGTGTCATAATTAGCGTTAAACCCAAGCCTCCTCGACGTATTGACTCAAAACGCCTGGCTCTCTGGTCTGGATACATTACTGTTAATGGAACCGATAAGTCGGCTTTATCTTTGCCATATCAAGGACTCGCGGGATCTCTGTATAGTGCTGTTGTTTTGGAGCCTACGAGATCTAAGATTCTTATCACGAATGACGGCCAGAACTTCACAATGCCACCAGAAAATTCCACGGTCACAGTTGTCACATCTAGTGACTACGCTGATGAGGACATAAGGCTTGTGATATACATGGAGCTGGCTTTTGGTAGTGCCCATGTTGCCGTAGATGTGGTCCCATTAGGCCATAACCTTCCCACAAACCTCATCACGGAAGTCACAGGCGAGAAGACAATTGGGCAAGTTTTTAGATTTCCTCAGTTCTGGCTTACACGTGGGAAAACTCTGTGGTCATGGGATGGAAAGTTAAATTCAGGGAAGTACGCGCCACCTGGAAGGTACAAATTGGTCACGAGAGCTTTAAGGATATATGGGGATCCCACTAAGAAGGAAGATTGGAACACAGCTTCAACGCAGCCTTTCTTTCTAAAGTATGAGCAATAGAAAGTAGAAAGCCTTGATACAAGTATTTTCATGATATTAGCGGTTGCAAATTGGGGCTTTTGTAAACAGTCAGTGATATTCGTGATTACAATCGCCACGTGTGGGTTGCACAGGGTTGTGCAATGATCATGATCATCGGCTTCAAATGTAATATATTCAATAATAGTCGGGTCTATCGAAGAAGAAGAATAAGTCAAGCTATGATGCCTACGATACCCGTATAAATAGGGTGGCCGAAAGGTGACCACGTGACGATATCCGTGCTCTTGTTGTGTGCTTGGCGGCGATATTCCAACACCACGACATTCTACTGCATGTGGGGCAGCTGGCATTGTCAAGCGTCTTTGACTCTCGCATTCTATCTGCGACTAGAGACAACGGTGCACACGCTGATTGGCACTGATTGGCAAACCCCATAGAGTGCAGCCTCGGCGGGTCCAGAAGTGAGGCTCGTCGCACAAGCAGCTTGGCATGCAGCATAAACCAAGGGCTCAGCAGCGATAGTCATAGGTGCAGCAGCACCGACCGTGATAAGTGCGGTTTTCATCTCGATAATTAGGACTAGGTAGGTTGCTCACAGATGAACGGGTTGGATTCAACTTGATCAGGACTGCTGAGGTCCAGTTTCTTCAATGCGCGGCCTTGTATCAAGGGACGTAATCTATAACCGCGGAGATTTGGAGTAGATTTTGGAGCAGATTTTGGAGCGGATCTTATAAGGCTTTTTGCAAGGCTTGTACATGTATATACTCTGACAACAGTGAGTGGGCGTTGACAGACCATGTACTTGGGCTATATACTTGTATGTGCCTTCTCTAAGCGCGCCGCTCAAAGGCCAACTCGCAACTGGCCGCCGTCCACAGAGCCCAAGTTTCTCACGGGTGAAGCACCCTCTGAAGAAAGACAGCCCCGTCATGACACAACGGCGGATTAATTGCCAAGGGGACTACAACGCCAGTTGCTGCGTCCATGTCCCCGAGGCCAAGGGCCGGCACCAAACCTGGCGCAAACGATGCAGAAACGCCCGGCGCACACGATGCTCACGATACCAAGGCGTGGGATGGAACTCTGCGGCGAGCAGCGCACATAATGCCGGATTTTTAGCTCGGGTTGTGAGCAGAAAAAGAAGGAGACTGTGGGCCGTCTTGTTGAGACTAAGACTACGTCTTCTAAGTGCCTACTCTGTACTAAAAGTATGCAGTAGAGTAGCTACTAGGAAGACCGTCTTAGTCCCAATGGACAATAAAAAGGCTTATATCTCTAAAGACATACAGGTCTTAGATATCGCAAGTTAATCTGACGAGCTCGTTGAAAAAGTTCAATTCCCGGAAGACTTACAGGCATCAGATATCACAAGGTAATCTAACAAGCTCGTTGAATAGGTTCAAATCTCGGAGCATACAGGCGCTGCAAGAAGCATCAGGCATTGCCAGTCAATATGACCAAGACGATGAAAAGGCTCAATTCTCGGAAGACGTATAATGCAAGAAGCGTCAGATATCGCAAGTCAATTTGACGAATACGATGAAGCGTAGGAGCACCAGCACCAGCAGTGCGGGCAATACGACCGGGCAATACGACCGGGCAATACGACCTTTGTTACTCGGTACTGCAGGCATTGTGGGCAGTCGAATTGGCATCGTGAGTAGTCGAATTGTGAGCAGTCGAAGGATGAGCAGTAGAATTGTGAGCAGTGTAGGAGCACCGCACCACACCAGCACTAGCACCAGCACCGGCACCATCACGACGTATACAGCAATTTGCAACGTACAGCAATTGCAATGTACAGCAATTTACATTTACAGCAATTGCAACGTACAGCAATCTGCAAAGTATACACTAATTTACGACGTTCAAAGAATTTGCAACATACAGCAATGTGCCCATGTTAAGAAGCACGTTTTTCCCATCCACCTGTTTCTGTATCTATCTTCTCCCTCCTCTGTCCGCGTTGGTCCGCCCGGCGTCGCCAGGGTTTGTACTAGACCCCTGTATTTGGCAGACAAGTTGGCACGGAGCCGGCTTGTGGCAGTAACTCTGTATTTTGTGGTGGTCGAGTACGGGGTAGTAGTCTTGCAAAACGTCGTCGCCCCCTATTTGATTGATGCCGCCCCTGTGTTTTAGTGCCCCCTGTATTTGGCAGACAAGTCCCCCGCGGCCACCACCACGCCCTGGAGCCGCGAAAAACAGAGCACTTGGATAATGCTCGCCAGCTTTGACGCATGCCATTTCCCTGTGTGCGGACGGTATAGCGCCAGTGCCCCTTTTCGCAAAGGGGGGCAGAATAGCAAGAAATGTTCACCAAAGTGTAATGAGCGTATTCCATGTGTGGCGGGCGAGGCGAGTGAATGTGGCATATTTCGCAGATTCGTCTTCTACGCGACCGACGGCCGAGGTCTCTGGGGGGGGGTTTGTCGTGCGCGGCCGCAGGAAGGGAGCAGTGTGTGAGAGTGTGGGTGTGCGAGTGTGTGTATGAGGTATATGCTTCAGGGAAAGAAAAGAACTCACACAACTTCGCCCGCTTCGTACCTAGAGTCACATCGTGGTTTGTCGTGCTTTTGCGATGGTACACACCACAACGGCTGCTCGCGATGCCCGTGCCTGTGTGTTGCTGCAAGCTATCGCTGGATCGAGCCGGGGCGGCGAAAGGGACAGGATGTGGAGAAAGAACCGGGGGGGCCAGGGCGGAGACGAAACAGGAGACGGGACACAGAACCAGACAGACAGGCGCGGGACAGGTCTATAATCGCCTCTGTCAACATGAACAAGACAAGGCTAGGCAAGTAAGTGCGTGGGCGTGGGCATGTATATGTTGAACAAGGCCTGCTTTCGATTCCCCCTTTTCTGACCGTAAACCGAGCCGAGAATCCTATGCCGCCGTGCATTTTAAATGGGTGGGTTCGGGGGGTATTGTGATTTAGTTTTTCGTTTTCTGTTTTCGTTCTGCCTTGTTCGCGATGCCCGTGCATGTGCTTTGTCTGGTTGCAAGCCTTGTCGCTGGACGGGGCAACGGGGGCCAAGACAAAGGGACAGGCGGACAGGAGACGGGGGCGGAGAATGAGATAGGGGACGGGACACAGGCAGACGACAAGGGACGGGACACAGAGAGACGACAAGGGACGGGAACAGACAGACAGATAGACAGATGGATAGACACACAGAAACAAAAAAACTTACTCTCTCTTTGTAACCGAATATCTGTATGTTTTGTTTGTCCCAAGAGCTACACCTCACGCCGTGTAGTTCATCGTGGTTGGTTGTGCGACAATACACACTTCAACAACTGCCACCGCACATGGGGCTATGTTGTCAACACAAGGAGGCTCCGTTGTCAAGTTCCTAGTGGACGCTGAGCCAAGTTCTTAGTGGACGCTGAGCAGAAGCAAATGTGGAAAAACAGCCACAGCCAAAGGGGCGGCGCCGGGCGGAGCAACGGGCCTAAGAAAGGGATTGAGGGACAGGGACGGGGACGGGGACGGAGACAGGGACACCTAGACAGACAATAAATAGACAGACAATGGGTAAACAAACCGACAGAAATCAGACAGACAGATAGATGGACAAGCAGGAAAAAAACTTACTTCCCCTTGCGGCTAAATTTCTGTACACCCGCACCAAGAGTTACACTTTTAAACCGTGTAGATAAATTCGTTCTGGTTGTGAGACGAGTGCATCCAAACAGCGCCTCAGCCATGCTCGGCTAGCTGTCTGGCAGGATCCATGACGTCGTCGGATCTGAGCCCGCCACCGATAATGATTTGAATGCGCGTGGCCATCTGGTGGCACAGAAACTCTATGTTGCGGACATTGTCAACAGCGCTGCCAAAGCCGCCGGATGTGAGGAGCCCATGAAAGCCAATGTCGATGAGGGTCTGGACGCTATACATAACACGCTTAGTAGCTGCGATGGTGTCAAAAAGCCACGGCCAAAAAGCTGGCGCTGGGCGGAGCAACGGGGCTCAAGAAAGGGACCGAGGGACGGGGATGGGGACACCTAGACGGATAACGGATAGACGGACAGATGGGTAAACAAACAGACAGATAGGTAAAACAAACAGACAGATGGGCAAACCAAACAGACAGATGGGTAAACAACCAGACAGATAGGTAAATAAACAGACAGATACATGGACAAGCAGAAAGAAAAACCGAATCCGGCTGCCATGATAAATCCGCTGCCATGATGACTCCAGGCTCTATGATGAGCCCTTACCCCTTCACCCCCTATGTTGGTGAGACAAATGGAGATGCTGGTGGATCTGAGGCACAGAAGGGGTCGTCTGCGTAAGTATTTACTCACAATTTCCTTCATCGGCCATAAAAGTACACCGTCATGGTGGACACAGAGCTAAGTTCTTGGTGGACGCTAAGCTAGGCAGAAGCAAGTGTGGAAAAAAACAGAAAACAGCCACAGTCAAAAAGTGGCGCTGGGCGGAGCAACGGGGCTCAAGAGAGGAACCGAGGGACGTTGTCCTTATCGCGAGGCCTCGGGTCAATGCGGCCAAAGGACGTCTCGGGAAAGGTGGAAAAAGAGAAATAGAAATAAAACAGGTCGACTGGGAAACCTAAAATACTATGATCAAAGACGAACCTTCTGTCCAGAGTTGACTAACAGAGGGAAGGTGTAGGCGAAGGAAAAATAACTGAGTCACTGAACCGGATTGGGAGAGACCACCTCACGCCGGGCGCAGCAACCGGGAAAGGAATCGAGGGATAGGGAGGGATAGAGATACCTGGATAGACATATAGATGTATGGATAAATGGGTGGATAGAAAAATAGATAGATGGATAAATAGGCAAAAGCAAATGTGGACACAAAAAGCCACAGCCGAAAGGCGGGCGGAGCAACGGACGGGGACGGGGACGGGGACGGGGACACCTTGACAGACATAGAGATAGACAGATGGATAAACAGACAGAGAAAGGAAAATTTACACAACTTCTGTATACTTTGTACCAAGAGTTACACCTCACGCTACGTAGTGTGCAACAAACCACACCAGAACAGCCGCCGCACACAACGCTCTGTGGTCAACTTCTTGGTGGACGCTTAGCAGAAGCAAATGTGGAAAAAAGAGCCACAGCTAAAAAGGCGGCGGCGGGCGGGCGGAGCAACGGGACCCAATAATAGACCAAGGGACAGGGAGGGATACCTAGATAGACGTACAGATTGACAGAGAGATGGGTTAACAAACAGACAGAAAAACAGACAGACGTACAGATTTATGGATAAACAGATGGACAGAAACAGACAGGCGGATAAACAGACAGAAGCAAATGTGGAAAAAACAGCTGCAGCCGAGTAGGCGGCGCCGGGTTGAGCAACGGGGCCCAAGATAAGAAGGAACCAACGGACGGGGGGGGACACCAAGACAGACGTACATATAGACAGACAGATAGGTAAGCAAATAGACAGAAAACAGATAGATAGACAAGTAAAGAAGAAAACTATTAGCCTTGACCCGCAGAGAAAACACCCGCACAGACAGCACCCACAGAGAAACCTTTGTCCGCCGACATGCAATGTTATGCTGTTCCATCATGATCGCTGCCGATAACTTGTTGAAAGACAGCCACAGGCGGCGCCGGGCGGGAGCAACGGGGCCCAAGACAAGAAGGGATCGACGGACGGGGAGGGACACCTGGACCGACGTACAGATAGACAGACAGATTAGTAACAGACAGACAAGCAGAGAAGAAGAAAACTACTCGCCTTGACCCGCAGGAAAAATACCAGCAGAGAAACCTTGGTCCGCCGACATGCAATGCATCGTGGTCGCTGCAGACAACTTGTGGGAAAAACGGCCACAGCCAAAGAGGCGGCGCTGAGCGGGAGCAACGGGAGTGCCCAACAATGGACCGAGGGACGGGGCCAGGGAGGGACACCTGGGCAGATGGGCAGAAGGCGGGCGGGCGTACCATCAGATGGTAGAAAGACGGGTAGACAGATAGATGGGAAAACAGACAAATAGAAAAACAGATAAATGGATAAACATATAAATAGAAAACAGATAGACAGAAAAACAAACCGACAAAAAACCAGATAAACAGAAAAAACAAACACGAGACAGATTAACAAGCAGAGAACGAGAAAACCACTAGCCTCGACCCGCGGAGAAAGAGACAACCACTAGTCTTGACCCGCAGAGAACGAGAAAACTACTAGTCCTAACCTTAACCCATAGAAAACACCCGCAGAGAAAGTACATCTCTTGGCGTGTGATGCAATGTGATGCGACGCGGCGCGATGGATGTGCAGCAGTCCATCGGTGCGATGCGATACCAATGCGATGCGATGCCAGAGCAGTTAATTAGATCACGTGAGGTTTTGTGGTGTATGGGCGTGCACCTACATATCTAGAGACTCTGCGGAAGCAAGCCCTATCTATCCCTTTGACAGCGGAGGGGGGGCTTAGTCAGGTCACAGGCTCCGCTTTCAATGAGTACAATCTCGATACGTCTGCTCGGGTAAAATTTGCGTGATGCCTACAGGGTATATAATGTAGCTCTTCGTACATTAAGCGAACAGAATCGACTTTTATTATAGTGAGGTTGGCACGTAATCAGAAGTACCCTATGGGCCGTCAAGTCTCGATTGGCCTACGTCGTGATTCGTGAGCTGCCTGAGGCCCCTTCCGCAGTCAGGGATATTGAGCAGCCCCATACGGAGTACTCCGTATGTGGGTGTAATATGGATCACGTGAGACCTGCCCTTGCGCCGCGACTGTACATTGCGCGAGTCGCGAATTGCCCCGCGATCGTGCATATCACGGAGCAAATTCAATATTACGCGGACCCGCGATTGTGCATATCATGGAGCAAATTCAAGATTTCGTGGGTCACGAAATACTCCTGTCACCGAGTAAATTCAATATTACGCGGGTCCGCGATTTTGCACATCACGGAGCAAATTCAACATTCCGCGAATCGGACATTACCCTTGCCGAGGAGCGCGTTCAATATTGCGCGGGTCCACGATTGTGCGTATCGCGGAGTAAATTCAACATGTGCGGGTCGCGAACAACCCCACGATTCCATATGTGATACGGACACGGAAGCAAATTCATCATTGCGCGGGTCGTTCAGTACCCCGCGATTGTACACGTGCAAATGCGCACTCCCACAACGCTACTATTCTGAGCCCCGCTGCAAGTGGGTCGCAGCAAAACGTGACAGCCTTGGAGCAGTGAGCCACAAACACAACCTGGTAGATAAGCTACTTGCCCACTTTGCAGAGACCCACAGTCCGCAAAGTGGGTCTCTAGGAGCATGAAGTGTGCTTGGGCTGGAACTCTCTGTGGGGGCAGCCCTATATGTCGGTACAGTACGCATCACGTGCGAAATGCCGCCCTTGCCCGCCTCGCGATTGTACATGTGTAAGTACGGACACGGACTAAATTTCAACATTAGGTGGGTCGCGAATTACCCGCCATCGTAACACGGACGCGGAGCAAATAAAGCTTTACGTGACGATGCACCGTTGGCGGTGTAAATAAAGCTTTACTTCACGGTGCAAACACACCCGTCGTTGCGCGCCTTATTGTTTCAACGCCATGCATGACTAATGCCACAAAGGCTTAACCGCTGCCGCCGTTGCAGTGGACGGCCGAAATGTTCGTTGCGGCTCTAACTCGCATTGCATTGTATTGCATTGCATTAGAGAGTATAATATTGCATCGCGCATCGCATTGCAATGCAGTAGATAGTATTGCACCGCATTCCTCGGTACATTGCATTGCATTGCAAGAGATAAATCGCTCATGCATACTCCGTACTCTGTACGGAGTACTGGATCGCTTGTTTGGCGCTTCATATTAATTGGCGGCTAGGTTGGTTCAACTTACGCTTTGTGACCTCTTCCCGGGCAACCCGGGCAGGGATCCTCTGGCAAGCGAGATTGGTTCGAATTTCAGGAGCTCATTTGAGTTCTCCTCTTCTTCATAGAGAGGCAGAGAGCCTGTCGAGGATGGTGCGGGTCAAAACGACAGAGACCGAGAGACAGAGACGGACGGACAGATGGTTAGAAGAGATGGTCAGAGACGGTCAGAGAGATGGACGATAACTGACGGGCACAGACACATTAACGAATGGCTTGTGAACACGGGAGGGCAGGCACGATGAAGATAGGCAACTGCACGTTGCAAAAAAAAGGCTGTTGGTAGCCGGAATGGTTTCCAGGTAAAACTTGCTCAGTGAAATCGAAATGCAATGGTTTCCAATGATCGGCGTGCAACACACCTTGTGAAGATAGACACGCAATGCAATAATTTCGAATGAACACAGGAGAGCACGATGAACTTGGGCTACCGCACACGTTGCAAAAAAATAGGCTGTTGGCAGCCGGACTAGTTTCTACGTAGAGCTTGCTCAGTACAATAAAAATGCAATGATTTCAAATGACTGGCGTGCAACACACCTCGTGATAATAGATACCCGCAATGTAATGACTTCAAATGACTGGCGTGCAATGCGCCCTGAGAATAATGATAACCACAACGCAATGACCTGAAATGACCTTGGCGTGCAACGCGCCCTGAGAATAATGATACCCGCAATGCAATGATTTCGAATGACCTGGGCGTTGAACACCTCGTGAAATGGTGATGACGCCCATCCACGCCCATCAGCGCCCCTCAAAGATCGATGTTGGCCTCCGCTCCTTTCCCATCCCTTTCCCGTCACTTCCCTTACTTCCGTTATTTGGAGATGGCTGTGGTGACGAGACCTTGCCGTCATTTGGAAAGCTGGGGACGAGACATGTAACTTCAAACGTGCGAGGCTGCTGTCCCATTCCAGTCGCTGCTCCAGATGAACGTCCCGCATCGCCACTCCGATCGTTTTTCTTTATCGCCCGAGGGGCCCAGCGGTCGAGGGCAAATGTAAAACGATCGACCTATTACAAGATCTGGGGTTAGTACAATTATCCACTGGATGAGTTGCTCAATTTCTCCATCGATGAGCATGAACGGGGGAAGGAAGCGCGTGACAAGTTTATCCACTGAATGAGTTGCTCGATTTCTCCAATCGATGAGCGTGAATGCGGGGAGGAAGCCCATGAACGTAGGGAAGAAACGAACTTGCCTTCGACAATTGATGACATGTCCGGCTGGACTGATAAACAACTGGACAGACACAGACCGCGTCTAAGGTGATATAGCGATGTTCAAGGCAGCTTACTCGCGAGAGGAATGGTCCAAAAATGGTAGCATCTTGGTGGTTCTTTAGAATACAGGCTTCGTCGGCCATAACCATGTTAGACCCTCATAAGAGAAGCGTCCAAAACGTGAAGGCATATTCTCAGCAAAGTGTAGCCAATCACCAAGATGACATTATTTTTGGACCTTTCTCTCTTTCTCTCCTCGCGAGTGAGCAGCCTTGAGCAACGCTTCATCATGAGTTCGTCCAGTTCGTCCAGTTGTTCACCAGTCCAGCCGGACATGACACCAACGCTTTGGACTGGCGGAGATGCTCGGGAATCTCTGACACTAGCCCTGGATCCAAGGACTTGCTTGATTCATGGAGATCGACAAGCAGCGTTATGATGTGCGTTGTCTCCCGAGGCTCATATCATGCGATAACGGGGACTCCATGAACGCAAAGTAAAATGGGGCTCGGTACGACAATGCTAGGAATCGAGCAAGTCTTTGGATCCAAGGTTGGTGTCATAGTGAACGCAGGAAGGAAGCCCATGAGCCTGGGAAGCACATGAACGCGGCAAAGCCCATAAAAAGATGAAATGACACATGGGAAAGAGATGACACGTAGGAAAGAGAATGGCACAGGAAAGAGAACGATATACGAAAGAAAGAATGAGAAGAATGACACAAAGAGATGAATGACACAGAGAGATGAATGACACAAAGAGATGAATGACACAAAGAGATGAATGACACAAAGAGATGAATGACACGTGGGAAAGAGATGAATGGCACGTGGGAAAGAGATGAATGGCATACCGCAATTCACACCAGGTTTCTTGGTCAGAAGACTGATGCAGGGCTCTCCATGCTCACAACGTGGTGCAACTCGCTTTCCAAGTAGCTTGGACCAGGATTCCTTGTTTTCTATCGGGTCAAACACGCGATCGGGGGATGTTGGAGGATTCGCAGCCAGATCTTTCTGGGATGGTTGGGTCTGCTGTTGTGATGATTGGCCGGGTGTATCTTGGGCAGGGCAAGCTGCGGAAGAAGCTGCGGAAGAAGCCACCGGCTTGAAGAAGCCCGTCAGCGTCTTTTGTCCTGGTGCCGCCCTTTGCGTGGGAACAGTTGAATCAGCAGCTGCATGCGACCGGGCCCGTTTAAGCTGCCTCGGCGGCGCAGAGTCGAGTGATTCAGAAGGCCTCTTTTGAAAGTCGACACGGTGTGCAGATTTGATCTGCTCAGTGTTGTGTGCTGATGTGATGTTTGTGTTTTGGGTTGGATGTACCAGTATCCCAGAGACATGAGCGTCGTCGTTTGTGCCTTGCAATGGTTGTACCACAGTCTCAGAGACATCAGTGTCGTCTGAGCTTTGCGTCACCTCAGAGAAATGGCGTCTGTGTTTGGATGGGCTGTCAAGAGTGGGAGTTGGTGGTCGAACTTGGCTATATGCAGCAGCGGGGACAGCATGAGCATCATAACCAGTTAGTGGTTGTGGTAGTAGAATATCAGAGACATCACTATCATTTGTGCTTTGCGTTATCTCAGACACATGGCGTCTGTGCATGGAAGTTGGTTCTGAGCTGTCAAGAGTAGGAGCCAGTAGTCTATCCTGGCTGTGTGCAGCAACGGGTGCAGCATGAGCATCATAACCGATTCGTGGTTGGGGTGGGAGTGGTGGTGGTAGTAGTGCCAATGCTGCCCTTTTCGAAAACATTTCGCGAATGCTTCGACGGCCGTCGAACTCGGGAATCAGCTTTGCAGAGAGAGGCAGCAGAGGCTTCGATGTCAGACCTCGAGCCCGTGTGCCTTGCTTGAAGACGCCACGAGGATTCATGACATCAAGGAGGCATGCTCGACGGCCTTTGATGCCTTTAGGGTCTTTGGTGCCTTCGGTGTCATTGGTATCATTGGTGCCTTCGATGCTTATGGAATCCGAAATGCCCTCGACGCCGTCGATACTGATGGAATCCGAAAAGCCCTTGATGCCCTCGATGCTGACGGAATCGGAAATGGTGGCGAATACAGGGCAGTGATCGGAGCCCATGAGGCCCTCCTGTATATCTGCCGAGGTGAACCAGTCCTTCAGGCCGTCGGTGCAAAGTATGTAGTCTATACGACTGCCATTGTTGGCGGGTCTCGTGTTTCGTTTGGTATCCCAGCATGTATTCATGCCAAGGCGATCCGGGTGGAAGCTGCGACACAGATCCCACAAAACGGGCTTCTCTCGCCCTTCATCGCGGTCTTGAGGAGGAACGGCACCTTCAAACAGGAGCTGGTTGAAGATTCGGCGCGTCGGCAACGCCATCCACTCCTCGAGTGTCATGTTTTCCTTGTGAAGCTTGTCGAGCACATTGGTGGCATCCATCTCGGTGCGAATGACATTCAGATCGCCCGCCAGAACGACCTGCTTGCCCATGGCGGCGAGGTTGCGTACCCTCACGTCAAGTGCGTCGAAGAAACTGGTGCGAAATTCGTCTCGGCTCTCATCTCGATTGGCCGGGCTGTAGACGCCGAGCAAGACGAAAGCCGGGAACTCCAAAATGACACAACGGCCCTCGGAGTCGAGCACAGCATCCTCCACCGCGCCAGAGAGCTGGCCAGGCCGCGGATAGCCCCCAATCTGCTGATCGGGAGGGAGGTCTCGAAAGCTTCTTGTAGATCTCGGCCGGTGCAGCACACCTGTGATTCCTTCCTCGGCTCGGATGGGCGCGCATGTCGAATTTCGAGTGTAGATAGCGACGCCAGAATATCCTAAGGCAGGCCCGTCAGTGTGTCTGTGGTTGCGTGTTTGCATGGGACGGGGCGTTACCTTTTTTGTACTTGGGAAGGCTGAAGAAGACATCCCAGCCGGGGACCAAGACCATGTCGTCCTGCAGGTCTTTCCGCTGGATTTTGGTCTCTTGCATGATGACAATGTCGGATTGCAGGAGGTCGAACATGGCCTGTGGATTGCAAGGATTGGCGGATTAGTGATGGGAGATTGCAGGGAATGATAGGATATTGCATGTCAATGATGGGAATGATGAGAGATGCCATGCCCAATGATGGGAGATTCATGATGGTAGATGCCACGCCCAAGGATGGGAGTTGCCCAAGGCTGGGAACTTGCCCAACCGCAATGATGGAAACCTTGGCCATCATTATTGGAACTTGGTCGTGCTCAAGTCGACAAATGCTTTGCGTCAATGTCTAGGCTGAGCACCCCCCTTTTCTGAATAGCTTGTACTAGTTGTAGAACGCCGATAGCGCGGATTGATCTGAAGCAACGCCCCACCGTTTGACTTGTAGATACGGATTTCTCCTCTTGTTAACGGTGGGGGGTGCTTGGCGTTCTACAACTTACGCAAGGCATACAGAAAGGTGGCGTGCCCAGCCTGTATCTGCCCCTGGGGGACGGTGGACTTGAAGGTCGTGGACGACCGTGTCCATTCATGGGAACTCGGTCGTGCTCAAGATGGCCGTGTCCGTTGGAACTCGGTATTGGAACTCGGTCGTGCCACGGTTGGCCATGTCCATTGGAACTCGGCCCTACCCATTCATCGCAACTTGGCCATGCCCATTCACCTGTGCAGATGTACCGAAAACTTTTGTACACGCCTGCCAGGCGAAAGATATGATGAAGATGATGGCAAACGCTTCCAGGCGGAAGGTGGGATGAAGAAGATGCAAAAAAGTCCAGGCGGAAGATGAGATGAAGGAAATTCGCAAAACTTGCAGCCGTGCTTACCTGGAACGTCCTACGCTCCCGCCATGGTTGATACCCAAACGGATTTCTACAACATCAGTGAGCTCACGGCCACAGGCGCACGCGGTGGGAGCTCGCGCATCCGAGCATACCTGATGCCGTTCACTGCCACGCGTCAGCTTTGCATAAAAATCACGGGCGGCTGCGGACTCCTACCATTCCAGGTCGTGATCCGAAATGCAGACATCCTGACGGTTCCGCTCTGTCCGGCAGCAGACACGCTCACATCCTGTCGCCCAGTCTGCAGTCTGCACAATCATCAGCATCAACGAAGTCTCCTTGCACGCCACGTCGTTAGCAACTTACTGTCCAATGGATCGTGTGCATGCGCAGGTGCGTGCGTGTGGATATGGCGTTTGGGTTTCTTGTGTGATGGATGACGATGGTGCATATGTGGATCACGTGCTACGGCTCTGCCCTGAGTGGTGGATGGCAGTCCAATGGTGGGGCTGGAAGATGCGGGTACATGGTGTCAATCACGTGCGGACTGCCTTGCGCTGTACCTGGGCGGTAATGGGTGGCAATGAAGAGCCACAATGAAGAGCCACACTGCCACAATAGAGAGCTACCATTGAGAGCCATAGCTAGTAGAGCCACAATAGAGAAGCCACAATCGAGGAGAGTGGGAGGAAGCCTCAGTCGAGGAGCCACAGAGCCACAATAGCGGAGCCATAATCGAGGAGCCACAGTCAAGGAGCCACAATCGACGAGCCACAGAGCCACCATCGAGGAGCCAAAGTAAAGGGCCAGAGTTGATAGTCGCAATCGATAGCTACAGTCACGAGCACGCAAGGTATCAGCGGCAAAGCAGGCAAACTCAATTTGAGGGTGAATGAAACTGAGGGCAAGGTGTCGACAAACAAATCAAGACATTGGGCAGTGGCATCCATCAGGCGCGTGGAGGGGTCGTGCAAGTTCACACCCGCGCAGCAGGTGAGAGATCAGGTGGTTGGGGGACGTACTCAGATCATAACCAACACGTTGATCCAATCAACGCATGGAATCCTGTGAGATGAGAGACTCGAGTCCGCTGTCGTTTACTTGAGTCCGCCTTGCCCTAAGGAGAGGCGCGGCTTGATCGCGGTAGTTGCCGTGAAATACATTGTGAGGGATCCACGGATTACGGCTGCTAAGCTCGGGCGCCTGTGCAGGGTAATATACCGGGCTTGCACGCGATCGATATGTCCTACACTTCAGTTCTCTGGAAGGTTGGCCGAATGGCTGCTGTTGCCGTACCGGCAGGCATGGATGTGTTGGATGTGTGCTGGATGTGTGATGGATGTGTGTGGTGTGCTGTTTGCTGTCGGCTGCAGTCAGTCTGTTTGTTAGTCTAGCCTGCTGTCTGTCGTCTCTCTGCTGCGTGTTTGTGACAATTTCGGTGGCTACTGGGTTTGGGATTGGTTAAAGATGCCCACCTGTTGTCTGTTGTCGGCTATTGCTAGGCTATCTGCTAGTCTGATGTCTGCTGCATGGCTGTGACAATATCCGCGGCTGCTGGGTTTGGGATTGGTTGAGGTGCTCACCTGTTGTCTGCTGCCGGCTGTTACTGGTCTGTCTGCTGCCGGCTGTTGCTAGTCTGTTTGCTAGTCTGCTGTATGTCTGTCTGATATGGATGTGTGATGGATGTCAGACGACCACCGTCACAGCCCACTGCGGAGTACGGAGTACTAGTCCACCTATCACGCAGCCCACGCGCTGAGTATCTCTTTGGTGACCGTAAGGCCACACTCTTGTACCAGTCTCCACAAGTAACCATGTTAACATGGATGACCCAGAGTGACCTTCAGTAGTGCTCTGGGCTGTGAGACGTGCGATGTATCTCTTTGTAATTCGAAAATTTACTAGGGCTTCTATCATGGTATAAAATAGCAGGCAGGGTAAGTACCTTCCAGTGCTCCGCTTCCAATTGGCTACGACCCCTATCCGGTACCAAAATGTGGCCCTACGGTCGCCAAAGACATAGTAGAGCACGTAATTTGGGGCCACTATTACTCCTTAGACAAACCTGAACTTATCACAGCCCATATTCGGCACTACGTGGGCACTTGGCACGTCATTAATATTTAAGTCAAATCAGATCCTAAACTTGCAAGGATCGGAAAGCAAAACCGAGCCGAAATTTTCAAGGATCGGAAAACAAAACGGAGCCCAAATTTACAAGGATCTCAATTCAAACCGGAGCCTAAACTCGCAAGGATCTAAACTAAAATCAGAGAATACTAGCTAACGTATTGCCTATCTAAGTTCATGTGTTAATATGCTTAGGGCCTGCTTTTGGACGACGTTCCCGCGTAGGCACTTAGCCCGTTTATCGTATGCCGATATGCTTAGGGCTCACCATTAGACGTCGTTCCCCAGTGGGCACTTGGCTCACACTGTTCGTTGTCCTTGTGCTCGTCTCGCAAAACTCGGGCGGATAGGCTAGCATTATTGGTAACTAAACAAGCCGCACAATAGAAGCAGGCTGGGGATTTACATTCCTTTTTTAACACGAGGCACTAGCACCAAAGACAGCCGTATTGATTGGCTCGGCGCTGCCTCCGTGTCTTATACTGTCCGCTTTCCTTGTGCTCGACTCGCAAGATTCGGGCGGGTAGGCTAGCATCATTAGATAGCTGAACGAGCCGCAAAATAGAAGCAGCCTGGGAATCTACATTCCTTTTCTGACACAAGTGTGCTGAGCCGTGCCGTGCCGTGTGTTCCGTGTGCTCAAGTGCTCAACTTGCCGAGCCGTGCCGCAAGTGCCGCACTCGCCGGCATACCATTACAGGCTCGCAACCTTGCAGGTCGTTTACATCCCGTCTAGTCACGTCATTAATGTGCCGATATGTTTGGGGCCCGCCATTGGACGATCGGAGTTAACGGGCAGGGATTGTAAGACAAACCGGATCTGAAGGCAAACCGAAGCCCAAGTTTGCAAGAATCTCAACTCAAACCGAAGCACTTGGCGCGCTATTGAATACTGTCCCATACTTCTGCGGCCCATCGTTGAATGGTCGGAGCATTTGGCACGCTCTCTATTGTGGCTCTCTCTCTATTGCTATCCACCACCGTCCACATATAGCGCTGGGCAGTTCGCATGTGATCCACACTGCGCACCCGCATTTTCTGGCATGATTCCTCTGCACAAACTTACAACCCAAAGAGGGTTTTGCGGACGCAGAGACAGTCCACTTAAAGATGCCGCTTTTACTTAGTGTGTTCTTTTCGCGTATTAAACCTGGCTATGTGTACCTTATTGACAATGAATAGCGGTGCTTATTGTGTAGCGATTGGCGGTTCGTTGAGGTGGCTCGTTGATTGTGGCTCTCGATTGCCACCATTACCCGCCCACATGCAGGGCAGGCAGGGCTTCGGTTCCGGGTGAGCGCTGCGGGGCGGCCCGCGGGGTTATTTGGCGACCCGCGCATGTTTAATTTGCTCTGTCTCTGCGCACAGCAATCCGCTTCATACTCTCTCCATGAATAACGTGCCAAGTGCTCCATACTCCGTACGTGGGCTGGAGCTCCGTGTGATGGACCGTCGGTGGTGCAAACAAAGCTTACGTCACGGTGCACCGCCGGTGGTGTAATAAAGCCCACTAACTGTGTAAATAAAACTTATGGCACGGTGTCCCGCCAGAATTCTATATGGGCCCGATCGTTCAATGACAGGCCCCGGAAATATGGGACAGTATTCAAAAGCCACAATAGAGAGCCACAGAGCCACAATTAAGGAGCCACAGTCAATAGCCACAATTAGTAGCCACAATCAATAACCACAATTAAAGCCACAGCACCAACATTTCGGCCGTCCACCACTCGGTACAACGGCGGGCTATAGGTCCCGTAACCAGCTCTGTTGAGCGTTGAGGTGGATCACGTGAGGCTTAGTGCACCACTTACTGTGTGTCGGCTCGGATGATGGGTCCAATGGTGGGGCCAGACGATATGGATACTTAATGTGGATCACGTGCTAGGTGCGGACGAGTGAATGTGGATTACGTGTTAAGTGCGGGTTGCTGACATTGTTGTTCAACGCACCGCGGTGCACGTTATGTACGCTTTTATTCGCACCACTAGAGCAGTTCTTTGCCCCACCACACGGAGTTCCGCCTCATACGGAGTTCCCGCCCACACATACGGAATTCCCGCCACGGAATTCCCGCCCACACCCACATACGGAGTTCCCGTCTTCGGAGTTCCCGCCCACGTAACTGAGTGCTGCGACGCGATGCACGATGCACGGCGAGTTAAGCCGCAACTAAAATTTCGGCGGCCCACTGCAATAGCGGGCCGCGGGCCGCCCGTGACCGAGTTGCATTAAATGGTCAGCCATGCCTGCCAGCGCGCGGTCCTGGCAATGCACTGCAGCGGGGCGGGCTATTGTGCAAGCATACCCCGCGTAGAAACTCGTAAATGCATACCCGCATATAGCCGCCATTGTACACCCGCACACAGCCGCAATTGCTTACCCGCACAGCCCCGCAATTAGCAATTATATACACGCGCATAACCGCAAATGTATACCCGCACACACACGCACACCTGCACACGCACACTGTCGCAGAATACTATGATATCGGATGTGCTCAAGACTGCCACGGGTGACACACTCTGGCCAGCTCCTCGGCCGCCTCACGTTCGTGTCTCTTATCGTCACGTAGGTAGGTATTGCTCCTCTCGACGCAGCTATTGCTTCTGTTCGGCTAGCTCCTCGGTCAACACACGTCAGCGTTGCTTCTCTGCACGTAGTTCTTATCTCCGGGTCCATGGGCGTCATCATGCCGACGACCTCGCACGGGCCCACGGAGCCGTCGATCAGGCCGGCCATGTCCACCAATAGGAACAGCTCCCTTTGTTCAAGAACAAGTCTATCTATTTCTACGAATCGCTAACCAACATAGAGAAGTTGTTCACAACAGCCAAGATGCTCGTGATGGGAACCATGTCCCTGAATACGGAGAAGTTTTGTCGAGAATGAGGCAGATGAAAGAGTCCCGTGGCCTAGATCGTGTTCAAAACCCAGTAGGTGATAATCTACTTGATCTGACGACGGGATCGTCGACTTCGATCGTCGCAAGCTGGTTGGTCTTGTCGAGACCGACTTCCGCTTGCCCTGGTTCGTATCTGCGTCTTCTTAAAGGTGCCTGACGGTGCTGGAGGTCTTGGTCTTTTGATACAGGCGTACAGGTACACGGGCTTGGGGCTGACGCTGTTCGTGGGCTGGTTACCGTCTCACGCGGGTTAGGGCTCAGGCTAGTTCGATCTCAGGTGCGGGTGCTAGTTCAGGCGCAGGTGTCTGATCAGGTTCACAACGATCTGTGTCGTCATCATCTTCATGCTCGGAGTCGGACCCACTGCCGCTGCTGTCCTCGCTGTCGTCGTTGTTGTCGACTGCGCTGTCGGACTCCCTGTTGGTCTCCTGATCAAACCCTTCTCCCTCACCCTCCTCTTCATCATCTTCATCACCCTCAGACTCGCTGGAGGACCCCACTCTCGACCTGGTTGTCGGTCATGATCTTGCCCTTGGCACTCTATGTGAACTTGGTAACCTCGCCCATGTCTAAGTCGACGACGCTATCGCCGCCCGTAGACCGACCGAGGTTCGGGACCATGGCACCGACCACTACCAAGTCGCTTGTGACCCTCGGCCGGGCCCTGTTGAGACTCATCCTTCTGCTCATGATGGAGTCCATCTTGTAGTGGTTGTCGAGGACGGGGTTGGGTCGTTAATCTGACCATCTCAACAAGCCCATAATCCTCATGGATAACTTGGCGGTCTTGAGCATCTTGCTGTGGGGGATCAACGTCCTCTTGTGGCTCCCGTAGTCCCTCTCCTTGAATTTGTAGCAGTTGATGTTGGTCTTCACCTCCTTGTTCTTGATAGTCTTGCATTTCCCCGTATACTTGATCGTCTTGCAGAAGGTCGTACTCTCACATCTTGTTGCTTGTGGTCGTGTGCTTGGCTAACTGGTGGTGGCGGATTTGAACGCCTCAATCTTGTTGATAACGGAAACCCCACGGCGAGGGTCTCATCTGGTCGCCCGAGATGATAAACAACCCGGAGGTTATCGCTGTGGGCGACAAGGTCAAAATCACGCGCGAGAACACTCCAATTACCGCTACCTCATCGTCTAGGGGCATCCGATAACGCAAGTCAATCTAAAGACAATGAAAATGTTCAAGATCGTAGCTACAAGTCAGGAAGACGGTGAGGAGAGGGGAAAGTCAGCAGTAGTGCGGGCAATATGACGTTTGTTACTCGGTACTGCAGGCATTGTGAGCAGCGTAGGAGCACCAGCACCAGCACCAGCACCAGCACCAGCACCAGCACTCGGCACTGCATCACTTCCCTCCGGAGGCCCTGCCGGGGGCCGCCTGCGGCGAGCTGCGCCTGGTGGCGGTTCTCAGCCGTATAGATCGAATCTCATCAGTTGAACTGTGAGTAGTAGAATTATAAGCACCAGCGCTACCACCACCACCACCTTCGGTCTATACTCGGCTCAGAATTGCCACAGGCAGCTCCCAGCAGGGCCCCCAGAGGGAAGTAATGCAGTACCGAGTGCTCATCAGTAGAATTCGAATTTTGAGCAGCGCAGGAGCACCGGCACCGGCACCAGCACCAGCAATGCAGGCAACACGACGTTTGTCACTCCGTACTGTCGGCATTGTTCGTAGTAGAATTATCAGCAGCGAGGCCGGCACAACGTATACAGGAACTGGCAACGTATATAGGAATTCGGCCGTAGACGCGCGTTTCTCTCATCCTTTTATTCATCTGTCCCTGTCCATCCTCTCTCCGCGTTGGCCCACCCGGCGCTGCCAGGGCTTGGTCTTGGTCGGGGTCCAGCGCTCAGGGGCTTACAAGCAACACAAGCAACACAATAGTCAGAACAATAATCAGCACACCGTCTCAAGACGGGACAATACCTGGCGCAAAAGATGCAAAAAAGCGCAGCGCACACGATGCAAAATGAAGCAGGACGCAAAACGTCGTACTCGGCGCGTAAACTGCCAAAAAACTAGGGTCAGGCGTTCAGCGATTAGCTTATAAGCGCAACAACACAACACAACACAACACTACACAACACAACACACAACATGACAGCAACATAACAAGACAAAACCAAATCTGGTGCAAAGATGCAAAAGAGCCCAGCGCACAAGGTGCAATACAAGCAAGGCAGGACGCAAAACGTAACGCCTGGCGTGTAATCCGCCAAAAACCATGTCCTACCTGATCCAGCGAATTCACATCTCAACAGTTGCACAACCGCCGCAACAGGATACAAAGAGCCAAGAGCCGGATAGAATGTGATCGATGTACATTGAATGATGGTCTTGTAAGCATGCAAGTGGACCTGAGTAGTCCGATATCTGTGGCTTTAGCCCACTTATTTTGTGCAGGTGACTAACCAGTTCAAAGCCCACCGGCCGGAGAATTTAAAGTTAAAATAAGGCGAGTTGATTTGAAAAGTCACCGGGTGGCGTGGTTACTTCCATACCGTGGCCTGATAACAGTACCAATGTGTGCTATGCCTATAAGATCTATTTGTTTTTCTTCTCCGTCTTTGTAGCGCAAAGAGCTTAGTCTATTTCTTATTTAATTTTATCATCCTCAGTAGCAAACACACAAGTCATCTTTTCTTCTATTAACTTCTATTTTTGCTCCCTCTAAAAGCTAAGCCCTTTTACAACTGCCTCCTTGTCTATTAAAATGATCTTGCAGCTGCTTAACCTAGCCTTGCTCTGGCTATTATTTGCCGCCCGCATTGGTAGTCATAATGTGGACCAAAATATCTACTCCAATTCTGTTAGGCCTCGTCAGCAGGAAACAGTTAAAATTGTTTATCGTTGCGATTTTCGACGACCTGAAAACATTCGAGCTTCAAATGGGTTCCTCCCGCGGATTAATCCACCACCAAAAGATTCATTTGCTTTGCTTTCCCACATAATGATTGGTGGCCCCGACGGTTTGATTTCCGCCTATGTCTCAACATCAGCCAGCGCTTGGTTTGCAATAATGTTTTGTTTCAATATAGCCCCGCCTGGGTCAAAGGCGTTTTACCTCTATCGTATTCACGCAACACCTAATATGATCGAGGTGGCACCTAGTCTTCCAGAGCCCTTTAACAGCCTAATGGAAATTGCACACGAATACGCCGCTTTGGGGGGAATTCATTGGAACCAGGTAATTGGCTGGACCAAAGTTCCAATGGAGGATAGCGAGAATATTATAGGTCGAATAATAGCGAACCCGCGTCGGCACGTTTCTAGGAATACCCGGTACAACAAAAAGTACAATCATTGGCATGCTAGCGGGCCGCAACCTCAGTTAAATGGCACTGCGGCCGCTTACACAGAAGCCATCAAGTTTATGAATCAAGAGGGAGTCGGAGAAGCAGTAGGCTGGAACAAAGACGTGGGGTTCCCACTATTTACATCACCAAAACCATCTAAATTATTAAATTTATTTAAATTATCAAAATTTAAGCAAGGGAAGAAGAGGCCGTTGTAGAAACTAAGAAAACAAAAGAGTTTAGCTATTAGGTTACATGGCTGTAGGAAGCACAGGGCTTCGGGTGATGAGGGTATCGATATCGGAAGGTGAAGCAAAACAATTCAATTCATCTGATCTGGGTTATCTAAGAGAGAAGAAGAGGAAGAGGAATGACCCCGAGCGCGCCGTATAAAAGAGGCGCGGTAAGGTAGCCACGTGACTTTGTCCGTAATTGCTCGTATGCTTGACGAGGGATTCCAGCAAAAGCATTGTGATATTGTTACTAGATTGACATGTATTGCACACCAAACCACAAGCCCTGTATTTCCCCCTCACGGGCGCGCGCCTGAGCCAGCGTGTGACGGTTGTTGTTTGGTCACACATTTGCCAGCTAATGTCTGGCTGGCTAATAAGCATGTCACATGTGGTGCAGCAACGGCAACTTAACCTTCTTTTCTGTTCAAGAAGGGTACAAGTCCCGAGGGAGGGATTTAATGGTGAAAACAACCGTCAATCCTGTTGCTGATACCAATATCTACAACGTGCACATTACACTGCCCAAACTCACTGTGGTCTTGGTGCTGATACTAATATTTACAACGTGCATATCCAACTACCCAAATTCACTGTGCGTGTTTTTCATCTTGGGATTGAGTAGCAGTCCACTGATAGTCAACAGCATATGCCATGGCTGAACAAGGCAAAGCTCACTCCTCCTCGACCTAGTACTCTGGGGAGGTACAAGAGGCGATTTGCGGGGTGACCACTGTTTTATCGTCCGGTGACAATGCAAAGAAACCCAGGGAGAGGCGACAACAGAATAGGGTTAAGAATGACCAGGTAGAAAATGACAAAGACAAATCTACCAAGGCTTGGCTTGGTGGGTGAAGCGTCGGTGAGTGTCATATTCACACTTTGTAAAGTCTAACCAGCAATGCCTAACTTTAGTTGGTGAAGAGGCAGCGAATGTCATTTTCATACTGTGTAAAGTCGGCGAGTTTCTTGGCAATATTTTGGTCGGCGTCTTCTCTCCAGAACTGAGAAAATGAGTCCACGATTCTCGATGATAGGCCTGATGAGAATCGTGGGTAGAGGTGATCGTCAACCTGTCGGATTAAATATCCGTTGCGCCATAGTGCAAAAGTGTGAGCTCACTAAATGTTCATGCAGTAAGATGTAATAATGTCTTATATCCAACGCGACCAAATAGTACGCGGCATTTACAGACCGTAAGCTCTGCCAAAACCACGTACCACCTGACTGCCATATGTTTTCCATATTTTTTGTCAAGGGCCAGGCTAGTGTAGACTTAGACCCTTCCTCCCGCAGAACTTGCATAAACTCTTGCCGAACAACATTATACTTAGTCAAGTTGTGATATTCCTCATTATCTATAATGTCAGAAACTGTTGGAATGCCGCCAAGCACAATAGGAAGCACAGAGCCCGTCACGTGGTCACCTTCTAGCCACGATATTTATACGACGATATCGTGCCTTCCACTATGACTTCTTTTCTTCTTCTTAGATAACAGACAGTTATGAATATATTCACTTTGAAGCATTTGATCTAGATCACCTGCACAGAACCCTATGCAACCCACAGAAACGTCCTGGCCCGTAAGCCAATACGGTGCGGACAGTGCCTCTGGGAGCAGGGCACAGAGATATTCCAGGTCAAGCAGACATTTGACTTCCCAGTCCTCTGCCACAAAAATATTGCTTTGATGGAGATCCGTGAGTTGGAGTAGGAATGACCCATTTCTTTGTTCCTTCTTAATATAGTGATCTGCCATCGTTCGAAGTAAAGCCTAGACGGCCATGTGATTGCGACAATAAGCCTTATCATTTGCTGCGCTTTGGTTAGCATAAAAATAATTATCGTGAACCGTAATTATATTGGCGATAAATGGCTCTGTATAGCTATGTGTATCTCTGTGGGTTGCACAGGGTTGTGCAATGATCTAGATCATCGGCTTCACATTGAATATTTTCATAAGTGTCTGTTATCTAAGAAGAAGAAAAGAAGTCACGGTGGGAGGCACGATATCGTCGTATAAATATCGTGGCTAGAAGGTGACCACGTGACGAGCTCTGTGCTTCCTATTGTGCTTGGCAGCATTCCAACAATCTCTGACTAATACAGAACTTTTTGCGCCATTTTTTTCTAATATTGCCGTCGTAGCAAAGGTGGGTTAGTTCCTTAGCGTTACAGTGCAGTCATGCGAAACTTAAATAACCCTATTCCAGGCTGTGGTACGCGAGAGAGCGACACGATGATGCGTGTTAGGCAATGGAATAGTCTGTTGCGGCGGATATGATCATTTCGATGTACATTCTAGCTTTCTGATAACATTCGACCGGTGTCTGGCCCAATGTACTCGAGAAGCATGTATTGAGTTGATAATTTTGTAGATATGTGTGTCGGCGCATGACGTGAGCGCGTGCTATATCGATCGAGAGTGGAATAACGCAGAAACTGCAATACAACGCGTACAAGTCGAGAATACCACGGTAATTGAGCCTCGCATGTGAACTGTAGCTAATTAGTGATGGTCTGGTAATAAGTTTTCAATTCATATTCATACATGGCGATCCGATATGCCAAACCCATACAAGTTAGGGACCCGAATATCTGGACAGTTTTGCTGCATCTATACGTACGCGCCCATTTCCCCACGGAGCTTCTCATCAGTCGTTCCAGGCTAGGACATCTCTGACACCGCATAATCATCTTGCCCTTAAATTGGAGCGAGTTTACCTGTATGGGAATGCAGACATTAAACCTGCCTCTGATCCATTGTGTTGGAGGCGCAACTATGCATTCAGCGTCATCACAACGAATACAATTGCATCCCGTTAGCCCCATAGGTTGCTGTACGGTTCTTGCACTAAAGCAACATGATTATAGCGATGGATAACGTTGAAATATTTTGATATTGCTTGCTCCAGGGTGGCTGGCTCATGATCCAGTAGCTGTATTTGTTGGAATGCCGCCAAGCAAATAGGAAGCACAGCGCCCGTCACATGGTCACCTTCAAGCCACGATATTTATACGACGATATCGTGCCTTCCACTATGACTTCTTTTCTTCTTGGATAACAGACAGACCGAATTATTAATATATTACCTTTGAAGCCGATGATCTAGATCATTGCACAACCCTGTGCAACCCACAGTATTGTCGACGGCATCACGGAAATTGGTGTGGGGCACGCGGTCCAAAGACATGTCTCACACGAATCACGGCATCTTCTACCGAAGCGGTAGTGTATAATGTATCACTAAGGTGCGGAACCAAGACGCACAGTAGCTTCGAGCGGTTAGCTGCTGGGATTCCGCCGACAGCGTAAAAGATCTTTTTAGAACACTCCTTGTTGGGGATGAAGCTGGGTCACGTGGTAAGCAGACCAGAGGTTCGTCGTGAACCTTGGGCAACAGTAGCGGCTGGTAGCCGTAACTTGGCCGCAGCACGCGTTTTGGCGGTGGGTGGCTTATGCGGCTAGCCCGCTCGCTCTCATGTGTCATGTGCAGTAACCCTTGTTAACTACGCCGTACTATTCTACAGGTGATAAATAGGAAGAAAGCCATGTGAGTCTTGCATAGGCCCACTACTTCTAACACTGGAAGGTCCGAAATGAGGCCGATGTCTACTTGTTGATAAAGTGGAACCGGTAGATTTCACCTAGTCCTGCCAGGGTAGTTATACAATATATACTCGAAGAATTTATAGACATATATATACAATTAAAATAAAATGCTTCCTGTTAGCTGCGAATACTATAATTGTAAGTCCATATGAGATTAGAAATTATGTGCTATTAGTATAAGTGGGCTGACAACATATGACTACTCCAACTTCAGTCGTCCCAGTGGTAGAGATCACATTATATAATTAATTACTATTAATAATATTAATATATAGTTTACTAGCCCTATATGTAACGTATTAATCATCTAGACTTAGTAGAGTATAACTATAAGAGAAGCTTCCTCTTCTATTTGTTAAAATCTTGCTTCTTACTCTCTACCTATCAAGTATAGCTGCACACTTCTCTCTTTTTCTTTCAGTATCGTTTTGAAACCACCCCCCCACCCGTTATTTTAAACTTTGTCAACTTCAACAACAATGAAACCCGCCACGCTTAGTCTCCTCGCTTTAGCTTTTATGGCTGATAACATTCTCGCAAAAGATTGCCGCAAGGAGTTTCATTATTGTGGAACCGGCCTTCTTAAGCTTGGTGTGTTGCCCTTCCTTATGTTGTCCTCTTGAAGTAGACGTAATAATAATATTGTTTTAGAGAAACAAAATCAACTTTCGGCCGAACTTACAAAGGTAGGCCTAGACGTTGACGAAGATACTATGAAGGAATCGCTTTTCTATTGTTCCGGAGAAAAGAACAGTACAATTGTGTGGCAACAGGTCTGCGATAAATGTAAAGAAATGGGTAAGGGCAAGAGCGATTACTGCCTTCCGGTTTACGACGTGCAGGATGAACTTATAGCAGATGGGGAATCTTTGGTCGGCGGTCCTATGTAGGGAGCAACTACGATTAGCGTGGTCAGTGGAAATGGTCGTTATGATTTACGTAGGTAAAGTGGAGTGGGACCTTGCATAGAGATTTCACAGCTGCTAGATATCGAAACAGACTGGTTATATCAAATGACAATGGTTAGTGCCACATCTACTTGTCGCAACTAAACTGATTTTGTGACACTTGTATGGTGCGACCGACTCGCTTCTAGATAGTGGCAATGATGCTTCTTGAAAGTAAAGAGAAGCTGCTGTGCTTGCAATGCAACAATGCCCCGTTGCCAAGCTCAAGAGCCCCAAGTTGATACAGATACCTAAATCAATGTAAGGTGCACGTCCTCTCGCGTTTTTGCAAAGTGTCGCAGTACAATGATTGCATCGCACCGCACGTGCTGCAAGGACCCTACCCACACACACTCAGGCACCGTGGATCTATTAGTACGGGCACTTGGTCTATTTTATACTAGCTGACTGTACTTATTGCTGCTAGAAATTTACCCCGTATAGTCGGCAGCTTTCGAAATTGCGGTGAAGGCTAGCTCTCTTGGTGTGGGAAGCAGCTCTTGGGGGGAGTTGAAATTGATATCATTCATGGTTGGGGCGATGTGGAGGCCAGGAATAGAGGTCGGGGTTCATTTCGACAGTGGCTATTGCGTAGTTAGAAACTTCAACAAAACTGATATGATGATAGGTGTATCTTGGTTAATTGTAAGCGCCAGTGATTTTGACACGGAGAAATATTGTATGGAGTGAACAGATTAGAAGATATAGTAGGGAGGTAGGGCCTTTATTTATAGGACGATATTTGACTGCTCGGTTGTCTTTGTTCATTATGTATTTGTAGAGCGCAAATTTTCATCACGCGCGAAGCATCATGATGACGAAATGAGGGGTCGTCGCGAATATCACCCAAAAATGGTCGGTATGGGGTAAACAATTTCCTGTATACTATTGGCTGATGGCTGACGGCCCCCTGTGCGACCTCTGCTCCATGCCAGCCCAATAGACTAATGCGGAGGAGTCATTACTAGAGACGGTGAGAACAAGGACTATTTTAGCTTTATAGAATGGATACGGACGTTAGTTCGCTATTGGTTGTTGTGTTTCGGCTATCCCAACGGAAGTAATAATAAAATTAGTCTGTGAATAAGAGTTATTAATTTATATTTTATAGAGGGAAGGAGTATTAATCTACTCCACCCATGGTTACTTAGCTTCTAGCATTGGTGTGATGAGGCTTGTAGGAATGCACCCCTTATGCATCCAAGGTGTTAGTTCCTCCGCGATGAGCATTTTGCATAAGAATTTACCTTACTTATTTATTAATTAAAATGCATCTATTATAAGACCGCTGTCCCTACTCCTATGCTTTCGTCATGTTCCAATCATCAAAGCTCAACATCATTCTCAAGCCTCTCAAAGTATCACCCCTTCGTATTTCATACTTCGTGCATACTCAAAAATAGCGAACAATATGCATCAGAACTCACACCATGGGGAGTCAACCACTTCCGAAACCCAATCTTCAATGCCTACCATCCAGATCAAGGATGCGGACGAGCTTGCAATTCCGCAAAAAAAAAAAAAAACCCCCTCGGTAAGTCATCATCATTACAAGTTCACCTGCCTTGATAACACACATGCTCACCGAGGAACAGATGTCATGTTATCTGCTCACAAAGAACATGATGATGATTTGCCTCGTGTCCTGGGCAATATATCAGACCAGAGCCTTAATGAAGAACTACAAGATTAGGACACATTTAAACTCCCATCGGCAGTTATTGACCTCGGCCGACACGAACACGCAGGTCCTACTCTAAAAATGGTCCATCATGACTCGGGTTGAGCTGAACACCGATGGCCACCAGCGCGAGGTTTCGTCCCCCCAACGCTGTACTACCCCTGTCACCAAAGCTCAAGGCAACGCTACGCAGTCATGGCCACCTCCTGACAACCCGGATAGTCTTCTTTCTCAAGAGTCACCCACGACGAGCTGTAACGATGCTGCTGAGCGTGATTGGAGGACTAAGACGGTCTTGCTAGTAGTTAGTCTACTTAGAGAGTAAAGTACAGAATAACTACTTAGAAGACGTAGTCTTACTCTCCAGAGCACTGCCCACAGCCTCCTCCTTTTTCTACTTACAACCCGAGCGAAAAACCACCCATCCCGCCGGCATTTGCGCACTGCTCTTTGCACTTTATGCGCTGCCGGCCGCAGAGTGGCCAGAAGCGCCTTGATTTTGGCTGCATCGTGTGCGCTGGGCTTTTCTGCATCTTTCGCGCCAGGTTTGGTGCCATTCTGTTGAGTGGCTGTCGTGCAGCGTGCGAGCCGCCTATTGCTGGGCCCAGACCAAGACTGCACACACGCAGGCATACAGCCAAAACGCCCACTCACCATCGCTTAGAGTATATATACTTTTACAAGCCTTGCAAAAGGTCCTGCAAAAAGCAAAACCACACTGTGGCTAAATCAGGCAAAATCCGACAAAAGCCGCGCTGCGCGGGCTGTCACGCCGGGTTGGGGCAAGTGGCCGTGGCAGTGGCAGTTGGGCAGGGCGTAGAGCATTCGTGTCTGATTCCTTCACAGCAGGACTTGTAGTAAAGACGACCGACTAAAAGATGAAGAGACTTGAAAAGTGATAAATTGTGACCCTCCTTGTACACTTCTGAAGATTTCTGCAAACTTCCTACATATAATCCTTCAGCAGCCGGTGCATTTGTTGAATTCAGTGGCCATAGGCCTCCATTTCTAGATATCATGTCACCCACTTCTACCGTCTCGCAACCTTTGCTATTTACGGCCTCGGAAATTTCCGAAAGAGCCACTGTAATTTCAACACAACTGATAGCCCCGATTTTATCAGCACATGACTTTGCATACCGACAATAAATGCAGGCAGACAGTGTGGAGCGGTGGGTCGTGAACGGATTCGCCCGAATTTTTATTTGATAAATGGCTCATAGTGTAAGTACATATCACTTTAATCTATTGGCTGGTTGGGGACGTTGTACTTACGTCTAAATCTAAGAACACGAATTTATACTTTCTTATTTAATATCGCTGATGAAAAAAAAAAATCGTTCCATTTCTGGCTAAGCTCCAATTATAAATACGCTCTCCGCACACATACTCCAAGTGCCTAAAAAAGTAAAGACATCTCTCCCTCCCCCACACCACCCCGCTACCAAAAGAAGATTGAATTTTCAAGTTTGTTTATGGAATGGCTAAAAATATCCTTCATTTCATCCGTCTCTCAAAATGCATCCTTTCACTCTCGTTTTAATACTTCTTGTATGCCTCGTCCTTAACGAGGCATACTTGATCCAAATCTTTCAAGAGCCCAAGCGAAATAATCGCCTTGAGAGTGCGACAAACAACCGCATCAAAAGGATACAAGACGATAATATCCACATCGCAGTTAATTATGATATCCCTTTCAGTGGGTTAAGCAAATATAGCATAAAGCTTTTACACCAGCCTAACCCGGTTCAAAAAGTGATTACTCATAAGTTTAATCAAGACAAGAATTATACATTACCAGATGCCCAAAAATATAATACAGACACACGTGGTATAAACAAATATATAATGCATTATATTTAAACTTACTAACTTTGAACAGGGTATAATACTCTAAGTTCAAGGGGACTTTCTGGTGTAAAAGAGCTCTATAATAAATGTCTCCGGCGCCGACCTCGCCCCCCATACTGTCGAATACCCGAGGGACGAGCAACATCACCACAATGGCCGCATATGCGGGCCGGTGTCTATACGCCAAGTCAAGTTATGGGGCCCAACGGTGAAATAATAAATGTCCCTCCAATTTCACCTCCAAGAGACCGTGGTCAACCGTCAAGAGACCGTGGTCAACCGTCAAGAGACCATGGTCAACCGTCGAGATACCGTGATCAACTGTCTATGGAACGCGGTCAAACGTCCAGAGATCGCGGTCAAACAACCAGAGATCGCGGTCAGACATCCAGGGATCGCGGTCAGATATTCAGTGATGACGATCAATTATCTAGAGATCGCAGTCAAACATCCAGAGATCGCGGTCAAACATCTAGATATCGCGGTCAAACATCCAGAGATCGCGGTCAGATATCCAGAGATCGCGGTCAGATATCCAGTGATGACGATCAATTATCTAGAGATCGCAGTCAAACATCCAGAGATCGCGGTCAAACATCTAGATATCGTGGTCAAACATCCAGAGATCGCAGTGAGACATCCAGTGATGACGATCCACTATTTAGAGATCATGAGCAACCAGAAAGAGACTCTTCTCCAAGCAACATCAAAGACAGGCTTTTCAAACGCTGCGAAAAAAAGTGTATTAAGTATGCAAAAAAATTCGCGGTGAAATGCATGGAAAGGTGTATAGAGCGGATTGAAGGAGGCAACCTATCATCAGAAGATGGTGGGCAGCCGCCGAGAGACTCCCCCCGGGGTAACAACAGGAAGAGCTTCTTAAAACGCTGCGAAGACAAGTGCGTTGACTATGTAGCGAAGTCTACGCTTGGATGCGTGGCTAGGTGTATAGAGCGATATAAAGCAGACGAGCAATTATCAGGAGATCGTCGATTAACAAGAGGCCGCAATGGACAGCCTTTAGAGGACCCTGAACAAGATGGTCAAACAGCAATTGACCGTAACAGGCAGGTTCAGGGACCCCCTGGCCAAGCATTAAGAGATGAATCTCTTGACGAAAATAATGACGGGGTTGTACAACGCTGTTTCAGACTTTGTCAAACTATTGGGAGGTGTTTCTACCGTTGCTTAGGCAATTAGTCTGCTAAAAGAGAGCCCTCGCCTCGCTTCTTCAGAGAAAAGCGGCGCGAGCTTCATCCTGGCTGGCGGCGTGGCGACCAATACAGAGCGCCGGCGCGGGATCTGTATTACCGAAAGGACTTTCTCATAGGATTGTGTGTGCCGGATGGAAACTGCACCTTGAATATTGGCTGGGTGCAAAGTGCACCTCAGCCACTGTGGAAAAAAACGATATTGCTAGGGTCATCGCAGGAGACGAATATTGGGAACGGGTTAGTGAACATGATGGCGATGAAGCGCCATTGCGTCGGGGCATGGTAGGAAACGCACAGAAAGACTTGCCAAAGTTGAATGTGGAGGAGCACTGTGTTGCTGGTGTTGATGATTTTCCTACCTACCGCTAAACATGCGACAACTTCGGAGCGATATGACTATTTTGGCGACCTCGGTTTATACCATGTCACTATATGAGTAGCTACGACCTTCTGATATAGTGGAAATGTGTTGTCCTTGATTTCTATCTATTGAGAGGGGAATTTGACTGGTAGGTATCTCCCTCTAGGATGCTTCTTCCGGATTCATCTATTCTATTGCTTCCGTCGATATTGTACGCTTCCGACATACTTGTACGCTTCCGGCAGCATCGTACGTTTTCAGCATTCCCTCTGATGTTGTTGAATTCCGCGGGTTTCTACGTGATTCCGGTTGACACATCATCTAGAATTGGATTTGCAGAGACCTCCCGTGGTCTATTTATAAATGACCTATTTTGTTTGTAATGAAATGCTTGAACCGGTTTTTACATGATCTAATTTGCATGACAAGACTTGCATGATAAGACCTGCATGACCTGGTTTGCATGTCCTGTTTTTGCGCGACCTAGTTTGCGCGACCCGGTTTGCATCATCAGCTGACGGAATTCGACTATTTGGTAATGTCATCTCTCCAGTTTTCTCCAAATACTTCTTCCCAAATTTTAGCTATTTCGTCGGCGACCTCGGAGCTGACATCCGTCCATTGCACCCCGCTCGCAGAGGCATCATCATCATGACTGGCAAGATCAACAATGTCGAAGCGGTGGCCGGCCCAAACACCTCTATAGATTGTGCCTGGTTTCGCCTTGCCCTCCCTGTCGTGAGAGGTCCAGCCAATGCGAGAGAGTATCACTTCGCCAAAACCAATGTGCTCAATGTAAGGTCCGTGGATGAATTCAGGACGCAGCGCAATGGCTTCAGAGCGAACGAATTCTGTCGTCGTCAAGTTCCGAAGAATCCACGGTCGGTCCTCTGGAACGTAGGTAGTTGAATCGATTGCCCATCCCGGCGACACAGCTTGGAAAGCACAATCATCAAGTATACCTTTCCGACAAAAGTATCCCAATAGTTTAATATATTCTGATCTCAGATCTACGTCTGTTTTTACCTCTTCGGCAACCTCCTCCATGGTGAAATCATACGGTGTAAAGGGGTGTTCCAGCATGTCAGCTTCGCCACCCCAGTCAAAATCCGCGTCAACTGTAACCATATCCCCGAACTTGCATCGCTGCAAGTGTTGTATTTCCGCATCTGAAAATATCCCTGGGGGATAGTCGTGGGGCTCTGTATACTCCCCGAAGCAAACGATGTTTTGGTTTGATAGCTGGCCGTAAAATGAGCGATAGTATTGCTCTAGATTTTCCTCTGCGATGCGCCAAAGATGGCGATTTGCCATTCCCAGACTAAGCACATCTTGGATGAATTCAAGTTCGTCAAATATATAGCAAAGTAATTCGACCGGTAAGCTCAACAAGTCCACGGTTCCATTTCCGACGCAAGGACCTTTTGTCTTTTCCGACCACGTTGAACTTTGAATGCTTGTGCTTCGAGCTTGATGCTTTGCTGCTGAATTAGGTGACGCAAGCCGGGAATTTGCTTCGCGGGACGCTCTCTTGAGACGTCGAGGCACGACCAAGGCATTTACGAGATTTCGGGCGGAACCGTCGAAAAGTATTTCGGTCATAAGACCGCACATTTGGATCATCTGTCCAGCCCTAGGGGCGGCAATGTCGAATGTTTGACCCATCGGGCGGGATTCTACGTGATGGCAAGAAGGCAGAGCCAATGCTACTTGGGTAGCCTGATATTTGTAGAAGATGGATGGCACACGCTTTGCTGGTTTTTGCGTTCAGGATCAAGTGCGTGGATGCGCCTTGCAACTTGGTTTGCAAGTGCAGGATAGTGGGTCTTGGGCCAGGCAGGTGAAAACACAAAATCGCGTATTGTGTACTAGCGCGACGCACAGAACAAAGAACCTTTCTCTTCAAGACGTGACTTCCCACATATCAAATAAGAATTAGGGTTTTCACAAGAGACGGGGGATTCGGAAATGTACGAATGAATAGGAATAGCCTGCATTTTCAATTCACGAATTATGTCATGAAACAATCTCTTCTCCCAGAGATGAAATGATTCACTGCATCGCATCATTGGGGCATCCAGCACCGACTTGATCCAGCGGTGAGCTGTTTTGAATGCAATGATGACAATCTAGCTACCAGCCTAGACTACAATGAAAGAAGGAAGAAAAGAACACAGAGGATAACAGGGATTCAGCATTATTCAACGAGATGTTGAGGTAGAGGTTCACTGTTGAGTCGGGACCCGGAATTTTTCAAGCGTCCGGTGCAGGAAGATCAGTGCCGTAAATAGCTAGAGAGTAAAGAAGACTCCGAGTTCACGAGGAATTTGGAGGCCTCACAGGCAGGAAGAAGAGGCATAAATTGAAGCATTCCGACGGGTCTGTCAGAGGAGGAAGTTATCACTTTACAAGTCATCACAGTCATCTATTAAATTGAATCCTTCTGCTTCTGCCGATTTCCATTGTCTTACATGCTCATGAAGGCATCTGTCTGCCAAGGGCTGAAAAGAAGACCCGTTTGGCTCGCTCTGGGTATTCGGTGGGAGGTCGCTCACGTGAAAGTGAGGCTATGACTCATGCACAAGCAGTAACAGCTGTCTGGCCATGGTGAAATAATACTCCAGCACCAAAAAGCTTGCAGCTTCTTTCAGGTAGTAAGTAGTATTGTTCACAACAGGGTAGTCAAGTATGATTGGTGACGGAATTTATCAACGACGACCGATTCTATAGAGGGCACAATCCCATCATCCGGATGGGGTTGAACAATCTCAACCGGCTCATCATAATCGAGAAGCTTGATATTCCCTTCTTTTCGATACGCGAACTCGCTTGAATGCTCCAACTGGTTCTTCAGCCAGCCCTTGAAGCAGGCCGGGCGCGAACGGTGTGGTTCGGGGACCCAACGCAAAAGCTCGTTGGGGCATGGGCCGCAATATCGGTATCGCGGACTGATTGGGCGTGTGGTGTTTTGCCGTTTGTAGCGGCAGCCTCGCCGGCTAAAAACCGCAGAATGATCAAAGTCGACCAGCAGAGCCCGAGGATTCATCTCCGCATCTTCCAGTAAAATATCTCTAGGGGCAAAGTCCCCGTGTCGCACCCCGCAAAAAGAAACCCTGCATTCAACTTCCATGGCTCTGGCGAGTATCAAGAGGCGCTGTTGAGGAGAAAAGCGCTTCAGCTGTTGTTGACTGTTAATGAGGGACTGCAGGCTGCTCCCCGAAACCCATTCCATCAGTATCATCCGCACGGGTCGAGGTCCCTGCGAGCATGGCAGAGCTAAATTAAATGACCACGATCCATGGTACTTGGGCACGAGAAGGCCATCAACTGCTGCTGCGCCGAGTTCTTCGTAGGCAGCGGCCTCTCGGCTGTAGTGCTGATCAGCCAGCCATGTGACATCTATGGGTGTATTAAATTCGTGGTCAGCGTATCAGTAGTACAGGGGATCGTATATCTTGGCCACGAGCATTTTGCCCTCGTCTTGCTCAAGATAGCAGCGCGCTATTTGGGGGCCTCGACCATCTTGGCAAGCAATCTCGTCGGCGATGTGAAGTAAATGTTCATCTGGGTCAGCGGCGGGTGGTGTGCCGACGGGCGGGTTTTGCAGGCACCACGCTGTCTGAGTCGTCTCCCTCAGAAGTTTCGGATGGGACTCCTGGCGGTCGGCACCTTAAAAATAGCCCGTGGGCCCGAAGGGCGGAGGAGGGGTATGGCGCCGAATGTAGAGGGATAAGCCAGCCCGGTATGGGAATTGCGGTCGGGAAGAGTCCGTGAGAGGCTGCCAGCGAAAGAAGGGATCGCCTGCGTTGCGACCGACGCCGACCATGTTGAAATTGTTGGCGTTTGGGATGAAGTTGATGATGTCTGGTCCGTGGGTTGTGCGGGCCGTCTTGCCAACAACATGCTGATACAGTCAGTGCACACAGTGCTAGCTGCGGGGGCGAGGCGCCGGCTAGGTTCTAAACCAACCAAGCAGAAACGAAGCGAACGACGGACGAAAAGCCTGCGAAAGCTCACGACGAAGAATAAACGACGGTTAGGAAGCTTCTGTTTCCGCTGGATAAAGACGAAAGGATGATGATCGGAACGCCAGCAAGAGACCCAAAACGACTCTACAGTGGCATTCTTGGGGCTTACAGTGAGGCTATCGATCAGCTCTAGTGGATAGTTGGATTTCTCATCAGGTAGACTTGGTGCACAATACATTCGTATCCACCGTAGACCAATTTTTCTTGAAGGGTTGTAAATTATTGCTTCCTGTTGCTGTTTCAACAGATTGTAGGTTAATGAGACGCTTGCACACCATCATGACAAGGAAATGACGGCATGTTATTCCTTGTCTAAGGCGGCATGATTATCTACTCCGTACAAGGTCAGGTAACTATTTACACCCCATGACCATGCAAAAAAAAATAAAAAATCACGCGCTCATTGAGCCACTTACCACAACCTGGATATGCAGTCCCTGTTCTCATGAACGTTTTTCTTTCCCCAAATCGCTGCAATCATATGCGAGCGATATTGCCATGGTTTTCGGGTGTTTGTCACTGATCTCGTCTCTAAACCACCCACACCCACACCGTGTTGAAACAAATCTTCTTACGCCACAACCTCTCAACTCTGCTATTTGTTCTGACAGGCAACGGATTTCGCTCATATTGAGTATCAAAAAGGGCCTCTGCCAGATATCAATTTTTACCAAGAATTGTCAGACTATCTGTTCTCGAATGTCACAGGAAAACATGAGCCTATATGAGGGCCATAACTTCACATGAAAAATGGCCTCTGGCCACGCCATTTTTTGTGTGACATCGGACCACTTGTCTTCGTTTGTTGTTGGCCTTCAAGTCATCGACACTAGTCCAGCAAATACGTTGGAACTGAGTCACACGGGCAAAAAGCCAATACACATGAAATTTACAAGAAAGGTGACGCTCATCCAAAGATCGAAATTTATCAAGGCCTCAAGAATGCGCTTCCAGATACTGGAATTCTATGTTGATAGGTCAATGATGACAAATCGTTTTCCATATTTTGTAAAACGACCCAAATGTTTCGTGAACAGAAGATGATCAGCAGTGTTGTTGCGTTGTGTGCCTTCATGTGTAAGTGGAAGAAAGTTTGTTTAGAGGAGATAATGAGGAGAGTCTAGCTACGAAAGACTAATGCTGTTCACAAAAGGCACAGATCCCTCAGGCTTTATTAAAGTTCTGACAGGCTAATCTAATCGACTGGGGCTTACAGTGTCTGCTGATTAGCAGATACGACACCAAGTCCACCTTGCATCTTGGGGCATATATTGCGTCATGAGGCCATTACCCCCGCAGAACAGGCGGCTCTGCTGGCGATGGTCTCTGTCCAGACAATGGGGATCACGTGCTGGCGATTTCGTGCACTGCGACTGTAGCTGCCCTGACGGGGAGACCAATCACAGAGTGTGCGTATGATGTCGCATCTACTGTAGCACTCAGCGTGGCACAGGTGACATTACTTGACTTCCCCGTTCGAGGCTCATACTCCAACACGCCGTGGTATCCGACGTTCCTGGGAGGGATTTCCAGCACAAGGGTGTATATTGTAAGCTCATTCATTCTGCCGAGTGCGTTTCGGAAAGATGTATACTGAGTCGCAATAATCAGGAGTAAGCAAGCCCATCATGTCAAACAAGATCAGTCATGCCCAGAATTGAAGAGCTGCGATTGAAGTAGAACCGGAAGAACGAGATAAAGATTGAGATGCAGCGCTTGCAAGAGGGCATGCGCAACATCAGAGACAAGATGACATCCAAGATGGAAATGCAAATATCGTCATCATCGAATGCCGCCAAGGCAAGACGTAAAAACGCTGAACAGTCAACGCTGGAACTCCAAGACGAATTGGATGCGCTCGACATCCTTGTTGACAAGCTGAGTAACGAGCAGGCCCAGCTCGAGACTGGAATTGTAGAACTCGAGGGATGGGGTTAAGTTGCAGTCTTCCTTTTCCATATAAAGGACAACCACCCGACTGAGATTGTAGAACTCGAGGGCTGTGGTCAAGTTGCAATCTTCCTTCTCCATATAAACGACAATCCGACCGAGACAGCAGCTACACCAAAGGCAACGACGATGCTGGCGTTTGGGCTTGCGCATGGTATTCTGGCCATGGGGCCGAGCAGGATGAGCAGCGTTGATTGTTTCTTTGGGGACCTTGCTGTTGCATCCACCACCATGGCAAGGTCTTTGCTGTAATCGCTTTCGTCTTGTTCCTTCATGTCGGCAACCAGCCTCCGTAGGGGATCTTCCTCTATAAAGGCTGCAATCAATTTCTTTGTCGCCTCGCTGTCCCCGTGGTTTAAATATCGATACGCAAACCAATCCATGTCTGTCCAGCTTTCCAAAGCATTGGCGATGAGTGGCCCTGCATGCGTTGTCCGTTGTGCCTATTCACGAGAAAGCATCTGATTACTAAACACGTCCATCTCTCGGCTTTCAAGTATGGAGAGAAACCCGTTCAAGGCCCTACTGAGAAAGAGCTGCCACGTATTATGTCCCGCCAATGCCACCGTAGACCTGCCAGTCAGCCAGAGCGGCGGCACAAAAAACTGGACGGGAACCACGCGGCTCCATTCCCAGTCCAGGACACCGACGATGCGCTTTTTCTCATCCACCATCAGGTTCGAGGGATGCAGGTCACCGTGGACCAGGACGAATGGTCCGCTGTCCAGCTCTGCATCTATCCATTGTTTGGCATGACGGTAAAAAAGGTGCTGGTGGTACACGGCATCGCGCCCCATGCCAACTTGCACGGCATTTCGACTTTTAAAAAACGCGCTGTAGCCAACATCCAGCAACATGTTTACATACGAATTGGCTGACCGTAAATAGCCATGCTCATCGTGATAGGTGGCTTGAATGGCAAAAGGATCCAAGCCTTCCAATTGCTGCATATTCATGTCGATTGAGACCGTCTTCTGGCCGACGTGAAATCCGTTCGAGGCGTCCTGCTCCAGTCTTCCAATACAAGGAAACTCTTGCCGTCGAAGTTGAATGTAAATGTCGGCTAATGATGTGTAGAGTGCTTCTTTTTCTTGCGTCGTAAATCGCTCCATCTGCGCAGTGGAGAGCGTGGTACCGTCGAGGTAGTTGATGATGATGAATGTCGATAAAGGGTCGGTGGTGATCTCGTCATCCACGCGATAAGCAAGAACTTTCGGGACAGGTATAGTTATATTCTTTATGAGGTAGCTGGGGCGTCTTTGCAAGTAAGGAGTCGTTCGCAGTCCGGGTAACGCACGGTACATGTCGGAAGTGAGACGATGGGAGACTGGTGGTTTTAAAAACTACGTGCGAAGGATATCGTGATACCTACCGCATTGTAGCCAGCTCGCATTTGATCTTGCGACTGGGGCATTGCGCGAGGCAGGGCCTCAGGGGAATACGCAGGACGCATTTCTCCAGGTCGGAGAACTGGATGAAGAAGCAGAGATTGTAACTTCCCTGCGCGACATAGTCACCCGCAGCGGGCGACGGGAAGAAGAAAGCAGAAGCTTTGTTGCAGCTGGATGAGGCAAGTTGGAGGATTTCATTCTCGCGATTTCGTATGTCTTGGACAAATCTGTCACGTTGCTGATGCACTCGATGCTCTACTATGGCGTTGTTGAAGTGCGATGACGCAACCATGACTTGGGTGCCGCTTGGCAGGAGCTCAAAGGAGGCTGGTGATGGAAGATGGTCGCCAATGGCGGGGCCCAAAAATGTGGGCACATGGGTAATACGTCGCACGGTGCTCTAGGGCGACGACGCCATCCAGACGACGGGTTCAGCAGTCGTGGGTAAGCGGGCTGTGGAGTGGATACCGGATCGCCAAGCACAATGGAAGCCTTGTTCGACCGACTGGTGGCATTGTCGGAAGCGACAGTATGACAGTGAATTAAAGGAGAAGATATTATTTTGCGCAACAGTAGCTCCTGTATAAATATGAACATAAGACGAAGAAGTACTTAGAAGTACATTTCAAGCCTCTAAATTTACTTACAAAATTAGGTATTCATAAGTAATGAGAGACGCGCAGACCATCTGCACAGTGCAGGTGGCAATGAAGCTACCTTCCCGCTGCTCTTTGGCTTAATGTCCCGCGCACATGAAATAAAGTTTGTTTCTTATTAAATTCAAATACTGAATTGTTCGTCATTGTTTTCCCTTGACTGTCAGATGCGTTAGTCTGCGGTATTAGGCGACACAAGTTACAATGTTACACTGAGATATACAGTAGAAACAGAGCAAGTGTAACGTTTTAATTGGCGCTCAATTATAAGCCACATCTGGACATGATCAACTCATACCCAAACATTGTGCACTTTCGTTCCACGCTAACTCACTTTGGTAGTTCATAAACGGCTGGAGAATGCTATTCTGGTTAGGGACTTTTGTCGAATAATGCAGTTGAACCATGATTTCTAGAGCTTAAGTTCGGCCGTGCGTACACACCGGGTGGGATGATCAAAAGGCCCTGTACGGAGTAATTAAGTGGAGGATCTGAAAATTTTGAAGCATGTTGCGTCGAACTAGTTTATATCAAGACTGGGGCCTTTTTGGCGATTGGATACCCACACGGCTGCAATATTTTATGCGAACCCCAAACGTTTAGCACATCCCGTCGAAACAAATTTACTACTCAATCACTAGAGCAACAAAACGTTTGTGCCAAATGCGCTCTCTTCAGCGGCTGCTGCAATCAGGGCTTCTGTTCAACGCAGCACATCTGCCCCGAAACCTGAGTCAAGTAGAAATAAGGTTTGGCCGTGCTTTAGTATCCCGCTCGGGTTTATCCAAAGATGGGTCCTAAGACGAAATGGGGCTCATCGACGTGTTGGTGAAAAGTATACAATCCTATTATATATGAGACGTACTGCATCAGCAAATGTGATTTAGAAAATTATGTGTGGATACATTATAAATTTTTAAGAGCAACAAAACGTTAAACATTACTATCTTATTCATTTTCCTAAAAGTATTTCCGGTTATCACACAACATGTTCACTCGAACACTTGTTTCTTTGTTAGCGGTCAAGGCTTCAACCGCATTCTCGTTGGAAGTTTCCGATTATGCCTTTCGAGGGTCCAGAGATGTCACCATCTCTTCATTCCAACTCTACCCAGAAAACATTGACTTTGACCCAAAGTACCAACGTGCATATATCAGGTAAGCCTTTTCTTTTGCTGCTTTAGTTATTATTATTGTTATTGTTGTTATTGTTGTAGTTTTTGCTGTTGTTGCTTTTCTTGCTGTTGTTGCTATTGTTGCTATTGTTGCTGTTGTTGCTGTTGTTGCTGCTGTTGCATCTGTTCGCTGTGGACTAATGCAAAGTTTCGAATTTGGTGTAGCGCTCTGTATAATTGCTCGGTTGCTGTATACGATCCACTTCAGAACAGAGTGGTAGAGACAATCAAATTCCCAGGGCTCAGCGGTAACCCGAGTTTTCACGCGAGCGGTATTCAAGTCGATCCTCTAGGACGATTGTCTGTTATCATCAACGCCGGTGTTGCATTTGATACATCTGGCAAAAACATATCTGGAGATAATTTTCTCGTCAAATACGATTTAAAGAAGAAATTGTTGTCATTCAAAAGCAACTTGACCGCTGTCACAAATGGTGTTTATGGTGGCTATCAGGACGTTGAGCATGATAGCTGCGGCAACTCCTTTGTGGTTGGCACTTTCCCCAGCAGCATCATCCGTGTCAGTGCCAACGGTCAACCAGCTACGCCTTGGTTTCTATCCAGAAACACCAACTCGACCAAAAAGGGGCTTACAGGATTGGCTGCAAAGGGCAGCATACTTCTTGCATCGGATGAGGAGGGTGGTAGACTGCTGCGTTTTGACATGAGGGCTGCACAGGGTGTCCCCATTGTAGTTCAAATTGGGAATAATGGACAAAATTCAAGTTCAATCGGGCAATCGCTGGATGGTATTTACCTGCCTGCCAGATTCGGTGGCAAGATTTTGCTTGTTTCTGCAAACGGCGCGGGAACTGTTGTGCTTCGGTCACGAGACGGGGCTTGGCGCTCCGCTGAGAAACTAGGAGTCATTCCAAATCCATTTCTGCAACAAGGAGGTTCTACAACTGCGTCCGTACAGATGGGCGAAAAAATTTATTCGCTCACTGAATTTTTTGCTGACACTAGCAGCAAAATCCCGGGTACGCTAGCTGGCAACCGTACGGAGTTTCCTCTACACGACATCACCAGCGCTGTTGAGAAGCTTCTCAACCAATAGAACCGTTTCCGTTCGATAGGAAAGACACAGAATATGTCTAAATTAGTGCCAAGTAGTATGATACTACAATAAAGTCAATATATAAAGGCGCACACGCATAATATATTACGCTTCATAGTGAATACTGAGACTACCTGTCATAAGTGAGCAGCTATGGATGTCTGATGAGTGGAATTGTCCTTGTCTTCTACCTATTCCGTACGAGGAAAATAGTCCTCTTTATAGATAAATTCTAGCTAGTCTAACCAATAGGAAAAATCGGATTTAAAGGATATACCGGAATTTACGGACTTCACGATGTTCTGTTACGGTTACAGAAATACACGATATCTGTGATACTGCACATGTGTACTAGACAAGGTAGTCTTCACAGATCTAGCAAAGCCGTCTGATGATTGGCAGCACAAAGCCGGATACCAAAAGATTAAGTTCTGTGCTAACCAAGCGACGCAACATAGATTACAATTTGTGACAGGTTATAATGTACAATAATTGCTGCGTAATTAGAGCATGTTCTTTTTGTGTTAACACTAGGGATGCTTTACTTAGACCAGGGCAAGCTGCAAGAAGCCGAGAAGATGTACATGCGAGCGTTGTAAGGGTTCGGGAAGGTGTGGAGACCGGATCACATATCAACACTCAAAACGATGAATAATCTATGGATCCTTTATGTGGTCTAAGGCAAGCTGCAAGAGGCTGAGAAGATGTTCTCCCGAGAGCTTCAAGGGAAAGAGAAGGCGCGGGAACCGGATCATACTAGAGTCTATGTAGCTTCTACTAATAACGGAGAGTTAGTATAAGCTACTAAGACGTAGGTCCTAGTCGGAAGACGCCTTACAGTCTCCTCCTTTTTCCGCTTACAACCCGAGCAAAAACCTACCCATTCCGCCGGTTCTTGTGCGCTGCCCGCCGCAGAGTGGCCGGAAGTGCCTCCATTTTGCGATTTCACGGGCTAGTACTGCGTGCAGCATACGCGCCGGGCTTTTCTGCATCTTTTGCGCCAGGTTTGGTGCCATTCTGTTTGGTGGCTGTCGTGCGGCGTGCGAGCCCTCTATTGCTGGACCCAGACCGAGACCAAGGCCGCACCGCACACGCAAACATAGAGCCAAAACGCCTACTCACTATCGCTTCAAGCATATACATATTAAAACTATGAAAAACCCTTGCGAAGTTCGCTCCAAAATCTAAAGGCTTCGCTGCGCTGCGCGGGCGGTCAAACTGCGTCTCTTGCCGTGCAATGCAATGCACCGAGGGAACAGTGGGTGGGCGGCCAACGTCGACTCGCAAGAGATAAGTAAACACTGCGGAGTAAAACAATGCTCGTCCAAGTCTTTGGTATGTTTTCACAGAACATGTCTTGATAGGAGATGCTTTAACAGAAGATATTTTCACAGGAGATGCCTTGACAGTAGATGCAATAAAGACTACAGTAAAGAACGCTCGTCCAAGTCTGCGGTCGCGCAAATGACGGCGGGATCGGTGGTTCTCGACGGGAAGTTTGGATCTCCACGGCTGGGGCCAGGACGGGGGAACAGTGGGTGGGCGTTTGTGTCTGTACTCTTGACAGAAATATAGACGTATTAGTGCGATATCTTATGCACACCAGGCAGGGAAGCCGCAACTATTAACTGGTCACAATAGTCCGGCTGCAAGAATACTCCGGCTGTAAAGATGGGCCGGTGCTAAGCTCAGTGCTGGACTGCCATACAGTTATCACAACTTTCTCCGCAAAACGGTGCCCGATTTTAGTTTAAATGACAATCTCGTGTGACTTTAAGACGCCATTTAAGAGACCCCTGGTAGTATTGTTAACTTAGTATCAAGGATGTGTAGGAAAATCATTCCGTTGTTTTGCGACAGTGCATGTTGGGTGCCTATGTCTAAACTAATTTTTATTATGGCCAGCCCCGATGTACATACAAAGCATATTTGCCAGGATAACACTTCCATAAAAGACAGCTTGAATCTCTATAGATTTACAAAAACAACTTGATTTAAGTATTTATTGATGCCTTTAAAACTATTAGAATGTACCTGACACCTTTTGTTACTCTTCTACCTCTGGTCTTTGGCTATGTGGTACTGCAGCCACGTGATAGCGAGACTGTCCAAAGGAAGTATATAGTTAAATTCAAGGGTGAAAATGTTGCTTCTATTACTGAAAGCATTATGTCTTCCATTGAGACCATATTTGATCAAAAATATTCTCGTATATTTCGCGGCTTTACCGCTAGTCTAACAGAAATCCAAGTAAAAAAGCTTAAGAGTAACCCCAAGGTAAGATCACATATAGACTTATTCAGAAGAGGACTTCTAATGAGAAAACTAGGTGGAGTTTGTCGAACAAGATAGAACCGTTAAAATTAATTACAGCCCTTACATTCGCTTTTTTAAAAACCTTCCTACTATAAAAGACATAAAGAAGTATGTAGACTTGATTTAGACGATACAGTCTAACCAGTCCACGTGAAAGAACAAAAACTAACGCCAATAGAGCATATTATTTTCACAAGAATAAGGAAAACTACAAAATTGTTCAGAAAAATGCGCCTTGGGGTCTTGCTAGGCTCTCTAATAATGGACCTCACCACACACGGTATACCTACGATGAGAGGGCCGGCAATGGTACCTGTGTCTATATTCTTGACTCAGGAGTTAAAGTTGATCACCCCGTTAGTCTTTTTATTTTTCTCTTTAAAATACAATGAGTTAACGCAGATAGGAGTTTGAAGGCCGTGCTAAGTTCTTAAGGAACTTTTCTAGTGGAAGTGACGTTGATAACGACGGATTTGGCACTTTTTTCGCTGGTATTATTGGATCCTCTACATATGGCGTTGCTAAGAGAACAATTCTTTATGATGTAAAGGTGCTAAATAATGGCTTTACAACGGTGTAAGAGCAGTTTATCCTTTGCAATTTAAATCGCTGGTATCTAACTATTCAATTAGGTCCACATTCATTACAGCCATAGAATATCTTTTGAATGAGCGGCTAAACTCAAAACAATGTCCTTTAGGCAGTGTTATTCATATTTCCAAGATCTTCCCGCACTCATCTGCTTTCAATGAAGCTGTTAGAAAGGCGCATTTCTGGGGCTTTACTGTTGTTAGTCCCGCTGGAGATGACGGACATGAACTTGGATGCGACTCCTGGGACTCTCAAGGATTTTGCACCGTAGGAGCCATTGATAAAGACGATAAGCTTGCTATTTATTCTAACTATGGCCAAGGGGTTCGAATCTTTGCCCCCGGGACCAATATTAAAAGTACCTGGAATGACGGTGGGACCAGGGTCTTCACAGGTACCGCAGCAGCTAGTTCCTTTGTGGCCGGCTTAAGCGCGTATTATCTCAGTGCAGGCTACTTTCCGGGCAACATTTGCGACAGGCTGGTCCTCAATGGCAAAAGAAATGTCATTAAAGCGAAGGGACTCTCACATTATAAGCCAGGACTATCGATTCATCGAATTTCTATTACTCCTAACGTTTTAGCCAACAACAGGCTTAAATAAACACCAACATTCGCGCGTAGCCGCTTCCTCTTGTGCTAGAGGTCCTTATGCAATGACAGGAACTTGTTGGGATTTCTGGTCAAGTACGTGCCGAGTCACGTAGCTGGATGCGATAAAAACTTGGTCCACGCGCACGGTTGATGCAGAGTACAAGCCAGGGATGTAGTTGGCATTATTGGTGTGATGGCAGGGCTCAATTTCCACTGAGTGTGACGATATAGTACTAATTATTGCAGACACGCGCGAGTCAAGCCAGGAGAGGAACGCGTGTGAAGCGACAGAGGTGTATAAATAAAGGATTGTCCGATCAGCTTGATCGAGGCTGCAACTTGTATACATATTTCATAGTGCAATTGCGAGTGCGTACAAATCTCGGAACGTACGGGCGCTGCAAGAAGAGTCAGAAATTGCAAGTCAATCCAAAAGACTAAGACGGTCTTCCTAGTAGCTACTCCATTGTATACTTTTAGTACAGAGTAGTTACTCGGAAGACGTAGTCTTAGTCTCAATGAGACAGCCCACAGTCTTCCCCTTTTCCTGTTCACAGTCTTCTTCTTTTTCTGCTCACAACCCGAGCGAAAAACCACCTATTCCGCCGGCATTTTGTGCTTTGCCCGCCGCAGAGTTCTGTTTTACGGCTTAGCGTCATACGAATCGTGTGCGTCGGGCTTTTCTGCATCGTTTCCATCAGATTTCGTGCCGTTTGGTGCGCTGGGTGTTAAGCCCCCTATTGCTGGACCTAGACTAAGACCGCACACACGTAGACAGGCATATAGCCAAAACGCCCACTCACTATTGCTTAGAGTATATACATTTACAAGCCTTGCAAAAGGTCCTGCAAAAAGCGAAAACACGGTGCGGCAAAATCCGAAGGCTTTCAAACGCTGCACGGGCGGTCACGCTGGGCTAGGGCAAGTGGCAGTGGCAGTTGTGTAGGGCGTAGAGTATTTGTGTCTAATTCCTTTATAGTAGGATATAGTAAAGACAATTAAGTAAAATTACGCTTGTTTAAGTGTATATACGGCGGGATAGCGTGCCAAATAGCAGCAAGTTCTTGTTCTCGACGAGTTAGGGCTATGAGTGGGTAGGGCGCAGTCTCAGACAGAGAGTTGCTTGCCACCAAGTTTACTGAGGCATGCATAAGCAATTAATACCGAGGTGCAGATAGCGAAATTATTTCAGATTGTCAAATTGCCACGAATGACCATACTATATATAACTAAGGTAATGATTTGTTTATTTGTATGGATGGGTTGCATATACTGTAGCATTTGGCTTTATATGCATAGTTTTAAGCTGGTAGTGTTGAGTTATGTGCCTTCATATGTGTGAGGGAGCAATTTGCAACGGTGAAAATCACCAGGAATAGATGGATTTGAATTGAATGAATTAAATTAAAGAGCCTTGAAAGTGATGACTTCTGACAATGATTCTTGATGGTGATCCTCTTCTGAAGAGCACTATAATCTTCCTATGTAGTCCTTCAGCAGCCGGAACATTTTCTTGAATTTAGTGGCCTTAGGCCTATGTTCCCTGCATCGTGCCGACTGCTTCCGGTATTGTACGATTCTAACTAATGCAATGCCTCGGTAAATTCCGAAGGAACCACTCTAATCTCAACAGGTGGGGACTACAGCACGAACTATAGCTACGATCACGCCGACAAACAGCCGTGAAGGAGGAAAAAAGGTACCCTTTTTGCTAGTGGAGCGACCAGTTGTAAATGCATATCCTCGATCAGCCACCCATGCATTGATTGAGTCAATGTAGGAAGCACAGGGCTTCGGGTGACGAGGGTATCTACGCTTGACGAGGGATTCCAACATTAACAGGTGGGATTTGAGGCAAGTCTCAGCGCCTCCCATGCAGATGACATACTAAGAGAACAGATTTGTGAACGGTGTTGAATTTTCTGCCCGGTTGGGACATTAAAAAGACTACTGGATAAGAAATAAAAATTAGCTATTTATTCTACCATATTAATGTTGAGATTAGAGTGGCACCTTCGGAAATGACTGATGCCTCGTATTAGCTAGTATCGTACGATAGTGGAAGCAGGTGGCATAAAATAGCAAGGAATGTGGGCCTAAGGCCACTATAACACGAGTCAATTTTCCAGTTGCTGAAGGACTATATAGAAGGGTTACGGTGTTCTTCAGAGGGCATCATCATCCTTATTATCATTCAATATCATCGTTGTCAGAATTCATCACTTTTAAGGCTTTTCATCAAATCCGTCTATTCCTGCCGATTTTCACCATTGTAAAATTGCTCCTTTTCCTCACATCTATGTAAAGGCACATAACGCAACAATTAAGCTTGAGGCATACGAGCAATATCTTCAACGCTTACTCCTAAAACATTGCTAAGAAACCACTTGTCCCTCATAATTTCTTTGGCTAGATGAGTTACCGGATGAGTTATATACTCTCTGTCACACAAAAAATAGCGTAACCAGAGGCCACTTTTCATGTGTAGTTATGACCCTTAAATAGGCTCATATTTTCCTGCGACACCGTTGCATTATGCGGCCGCGTACGGTGGCACGCCACAACTTCAACTTCTCCTTGATGCGGGCGCCAATGTGAAGGCACTCATTAAGGACGGTGAGACGGCCTGAACTTGACAGCGGGGATTCCAGCTGCCCCGTTTCTGGGCGAGGGGCCCGATGCAGCCGATAAAGCAATATTGCTACTCAATGCCAATGTAGATGTGGATGCGAGGACCGGGGGGCAAACAGCTCTAGACCGAGCAGGGAAGTGCGGTTACAGCGCTGTCGCCAAAGTCCTTCGTCAAGGAGGTACCAAAGAATAGGACATACTATATACTATAACTTTCATAGCCTACAAAGGCTAGCCATGCGCTCTTGACCCATAATTGAATCAACGCGAGAGCCATAGCATACTAAAATGGGAAGCACGAAAATTCGTTCTCAAGTATTACTAATAGAAGGTAATAAACAGTCCTTAAATATCTTCCAATTCTGCACGAATTGTATTCGACGTTATCAAGGCGCTCTGTGTGTTCTGACCCGCCGTGCTTCTCGTCAAGAAAAGATAGAGGAGAGACATGTTCCGTTGTTATCGTACAAATCTTTCATGTCTACGAGGCCTTGTGGATAGTTAATACCGCAGTTTGATGATATTCAAGTCCTTCCTTGTTGCAAACGGGAGTTATCTTCAGATGGGCGCACATTTAAATGTGCGCATTGTCTCCACTGTTGCCTTTCCCCTGCCCTAATGTCCTCTCGTACTTATTGCCTATGGTGACGGGAAATCCTTATGCCATGACGCCAACAAATAAAGCCCAAAACCCCTCCCCATGTTTCTCTTCGGATTATTCCTTGTTCATTTATGTGTATACAGCTTCTCTAGTCAACATGCAGCTAATCATCGCCCTTTCCACTCTAGTTCCGGTCTTTGGTGTACTTTATGGACACTTAAAGCCCAGTCTAGAGCCTCAATAGAGCCATGGCTAGCCGATCCGGGGCAATAATATTGTTAAGCTAAAGAACGAAACAAACAGTGCGACAATTGATCTCGTAGCCTCCTCGATTCTTATTACTCCTTTTTCAACTACTCTAGCTCATTTCAAGGCTTTGCCGCTTCCCTATCAGACAATCAAGTCAAAAGGCTCAAGAGTCACCAAAATGTAAGCATTCTTTGTATAGTTTAAGCATTCGTTAACCAGAGGTTAGGTAGAGTTTATTGAGCCAGATATAGCAATTTTTGTCTCTACCAAATTGAGAGATCGGGGGATGAGCTATACTTGAGATTCAACGACTGAGCACCAAGTTCAGGAAGACCAAGCGATGCCTCCAGGGGTTGCAAACAGACAGGCGGTTAGGCGATCGGAACATAGCGAGAATGCGTCAGATGTAAAATTCGTTGCCGACAATGTCAAAAGCAACGAGAGTGATGTTGCTGACATTTACGAACCAGCGCGATCCCCTCCAAGAGGGCGCCCGGGGAGACATCACTCTGTGACGGGATCCAAGACGGCGCTGGTGCAGAGAAATGCCCCGTGGAATCATGCTAGAGTTTCCCATCGAAGGCGGGACTCCAACGTTTGTATCTATGATGAGGCCGCCGGCAGAGGCACGTGCGTTTATGTTCTTGATTCAGGAATTGATGCGGAGCATGATGTGAGTTTTTCCCCCACCCCCCAAATCCCCCGAAATAAGTATGTTGCGGTTACAAACGGAAGAGGCGCGACCTCAACGTATGACGAAATTTCCTGTAGTGTATTGGTAACGAAGCTGACGGGTTTGGTAGGTCTCACCTGCTTGCTAGCATAGAGCATGTTCTTTATGAGGCACAATATCGCTCTACTAGAGGTCCCAAGGGCGTAGTCGTCAAGATTTCTCTTGCTATTCCTTATTCATCAGCTGTAAATCTTGCTGTACGACGCCTTGTTGGCCAGGGCTGTTTTGTTGTGGCTGCCGCTGGGAATGACGCAAGCGAAGTTTCAGAGTCTCCAGCTACTGAATAGCTTGCCTGTGCCGTGGTATCTTCAATAAGGCCCGATAAAATCGCCTGGCATTCGAACTATGGTGCCGAAGTCAACATCTTCGCCCCTAGTGTAGGTATTGTCAGCACTAAAACTGGTGGCGGATACGGTACTGCAACGAGGACCTCAATGGCTGCCCCTCATGTTGCCGGCGTAGGCGCATGTCTTTTAGCTCAAGGGAAAAGTGTCGTTAACCTCTGTGATTATATATCTTCTATTACCCTGAGAAATTTTCATCGATATGATGTGACAGGATGGCCAAACACGCAATCTCCTTTTGAATAATGGGTTTAGATAACAATAGTGAATACAGTGACCGTCACAGAATATCATGTATTTCCGTGACTATTACAGAATATCGTGTATTCTGTAATCGTCACAGAACATCGTAAATTCCGACATCTCCGAATTTTCTATTAGTCAGACTAGCCAGACTTTATCTATGAAGAGGACTAGTTTCCTCGCTCAGAGTAGGTAGAAGACAAGGACAATTCCACTCATCAGACATCCATAGCTGCTTACTTGTGACAGTAAGGGAGCAATTGGCAACAGTGGCAATCGGCAGGAATAGATGGATTTGAACACAAGTAAATTGAATTGAGGGTGGAACATACGACGCGTTAGTTGGCATTATTGATGAGTATACGTCTGCGGGAAGGTCGAGACCTTGGTCTTGCGCTATTAATTCCAACTCAACCTAAGGACACGTCTGTTTAAACTCACAATATAAGACCAGAATTAGTCATAGCAGACAGATAGCCGGCTCCAAAGTTAATGTTATAAGGGTAGGGGCTGAGCAGCATCATACCTGAGGAGCCGAGGTACCGAGAGTCGTTCGTGGTTGCCGCCTATGATTGGCCATTTACGAAATTATTACCCACACTTCTAATCTGTACGATCACATGATCGGTCTTGAAAAGACCCGCAAGAGTACAAGCACACCACCACTGACCCTTCACCACCAAATGCCTGCCGAAGCGTGCCGTCATGGACATTCAGATTCTCTCTGATTTGCACCTTGAATCTCCAAAGGCTTATGACCTGTACAACATTCCTTCAAAGGCGCCATATCTAGCCCTCCTCGGCGATATTGGGAATGTCGTTGCCCACAAAGATGATATTCTCACTTTCCTGACGAGACATCTTCGTCAATTCAAGGCTATTGTCTTCGTCCCAGGGAATCATGAAGCATATCACTCAAGCTGGGAAGAAACCATCACTGTTCTTCGTGCATTTGAGGAACAAGTCGAATGCGACAGTTCACTCGGCCACTTTGCGGTGCTTGATCGCGGGACGTATCGCCCACCAGGGTCAGATACTGTTATCCTGGGCTGCAGTCTTTTCTCTTATGTCCCTGACGAAAGCCAGATGGATGTAGAGATGGGCCTTAATGATTTCTTTCTTATTAAAGATTGGACTGTGGCTGATCATAATAACGCTCATCGGCGCGATCTTGCCTGGCTAAATAACGAGATCGCCAAGCTCGAGGACTACTATAATGCCACCAACATCATTATTCTTACTCACTGGAGTCCATCTCAGATTCCTGGCGTTGTAGATCCCACACATATGGGGAGCCCTATTGCCAGCGGATTTTCTACGGATCTAGTCAACGAACGATGCTTTACTAGTACTAAAGTCAAGGTGTGGGCTTTCGGGCACACGCATTATAATTGCGATATTTCGATAGAGCGAGAAAGTGATGCAGGGGTGCTAAGGCTACTGGCTAATCAGCGAGGGTATTACTTCGCGAAGGCTGATGGGTTTGACGTTGAAAAAACTATCCGGTTATAAATACATGTAAAGGAGCTCGCATGAGCTCTCCGAGTCTAACTAAAAGTCCAGGTAGAATAAAACAAAATCTCATGGCAACATCCAGTAATGTTATTTTAATAATCCAGGCTCCCCAAGTAGTTTCTTTAGCTCGTTTACCCACGGTCGGACAGGTGTCGTCCCCTTTCTAAGCGCTAGATAAGACAAAGAAAGTGGCTCTGAGAGCTGCTTCAGATCCAAAAACCCATCATCATCAATATAAAGCCCCACATAAGAAATCATGCTAATAGAGAAGCCGCCAGCGGGTGTGTTCACATAGCGCGCACAAAAACGCATAAAGGCTTCAAGCAGAACATAAGATGGAACGATAACAACAGGGTGAACCGTCGACCTGAAGAACCCGGAGCCTCTCCCTGGCCTATTAGGAGGCAGGATAGAATTATCTGAGGCAAGCACACAGTGGGGTGGAAGTTGGCCTCTATCCGGCGTTGTGAGAGCTGCCTGTAGGGGCGGTAGGAACCATAGAGTCACGGACTGGGGGTAAAGGCCGACCGGTTCTTCGGCTCCCTCGATATGTAGGTGGCTCTCAGGAGCAGGAGTTGGCCGGCTCGGCGAGATGATATCGCAGTCCTTGCCATCAGGACAAAGTATCAGCTTCTCGTGAAGCGTGAGAGCTCTTGTGGCGACTGAGAGCAACTCATCTGGGACCACAAAATCGACTGCCTTGGATGATATTAAGCATTCCGTGAACTTGGAACCGGATACATCTTTTTTTTAAAAAAAAAGAGGAGGAGAGGAATACTTACCCCAACGATGGTTGGAACTCCGTGAGTGCGGAGGAGAACATGACCCCAAAGGACACATGGGACCTGTGCTGTATTGAGTAGTTGCGCGAGCGATGCAACAAAGTCCTCGGTAATACACGAAAGTCCCATATTTTTATTGAAAAGAAAAGTGAGGAGAAGAAGCGGCTGCAAGATGGGATGTGCCTTAACGGGAGCACGAGGATGGTAGGGGCGTCTGCATTGCTGTGGTTGACCAAGTATTTGAAGCTGGCTTCGCTGTGGTGATCTGGGTATCCGTTTTTAAGAGGCTTATGATTGGTGTAATGGGGTATGATGATGCATGTGACTCGTGACTGCGTGGTAGTGTGTTCCAGGCGCCTGACCCCACGTTTGTGACGCGCTACTAACAGCTGAGTCGCGAGTCGAGATGTTGTCCGCTAACTAATTTACCTGCTTTGGTTTGTTGCCGCCAGAGCTCCAATATCGGAAGGCGTACAGGCATCAAATATCGCAAGTCGATCTAACAAAGACAAAGAAAGGGTTCAAATATCGCAAGACGTACAGGCGTTTTCGAAGCATCAGATATCGCAAGAAGCATCAGACATGCAGCCAATCTGACGAGCTTGACGAAAGGCTCGAATCTCGGAAGACGTACAGGCGTGAAATAGCGCAAGTCGATCTGACGAAGACGTTGAAAAGGCTCAAATCTCGGAAGACTTACAGGCACTGCAAGAGACATCTGGTATCGCAAGTCAGCTGACGAGCTCGTTAAAAAGGTTCAATTCCCGGAAGACATACAGGCGTGCAAGAAGCATTTGACATTATAAGTTAATCTGACGAGCTGGTTAAAGAAGGCTCTTAAATCTCAGAAGATATATGGGCGCACATGGCAGTATTAGATAACGCAAGTCAGATAACAAGCTCGTTGAAAAAGGTTCGAATCTCGGAAGCTTTATCGGCTGCAGGAACCATTAGACATTGCAAGTCAATCTAACGAGCTCGTTAAAAAGGCTTAAATCTCAGAAGACGTACAGGCGTCTGATATCGCAGGTTTATCTAACGAGCTCGTTGAAAGGTTTAAATCTCAGAAGACGTACACTGCACAAAGCATCAGATATAAAAAGTTAGTTAACGAGCTTGTTGAAAGGTCCAAGATACGCAAGACAAAGCATCCCGATCTGACGACAGCACGGATGGACCACAACGACCGCGCTTGTTCATGGCAAGCGATTGGCAAATTATTTTCTATTCTCTCTGCGTCTGATGTTTCACTGGCACTAGCTTCCAGAACAGGAAGAGACGCTCTTTTGTCTGATCTATCGGCAGTTCGCTTGCGCATGCTGAAAGGTGACTTTGAGTACCAGCGCTTTCGCTTATTATTACAGCTTGTGATCAAGCAGGCCCCAAATGCTGACATCTGTACCGCCGTCATTGCCGCCATCCGGTCGATTTCTCGCTCTACTCCACCGCCAAGTGTTCAGCCTTCATTCGAAACCCCGATCACCTATCCATAGCTGCTCACTTGTGACACATCTCATCTCGTCCGTAGGTCGTCTTGGGGGCAAGCCAGGGTCGGACCTAAACCAAATTAAGGTATAGAAAACGGGGTGCATTTCTACGCACAAGGGATGCATCATGGCTTATTATGGGGAAATAGGGCCTGTCTCCTAGGTTGAAGCGATAGGGATTCTATGATAGATTGTGATTGGAGTATAAGTGGAAACGGACCATGTTTCTGCAAACATTGATAGAGGAAAAAAGGCTGCAATGCTCTTCAGAAGTGGCATCATTATCATCAATTTCATCACTGTTCAGTCTGTTCATCAATTTAACCTATTTAATTTAATCCTCCTAGCCCTGCCGGTTGCCACTGTTGCAAATTGCTATGAATGGTCATAACGCAACAAACATTTTCTACAGTAGCTACTGTGAAGGTTTTTGTTTTCCCATCTTGGTAAATAGTCGCTCAACTTGATGATAATAATGCTTCTCGCCAACAACAAGAAGCCAATCACTATCCATGGAACCACCCCCTCTATATTGATGCTGGACGTGCTCCAGGAGCTTGATCTACAGGTGGATCAATCTCTAGAACTTCTTCGCTACATTTGCCAATAGCATCGGTTGGTATATTACTGTCAATGGCAACTAGGTTTGAACCACAATCAGCGCCTTTGGCAACAAAGAGGTTCTTGTTGTCAGGATCAAAGACGACATAAGACCTCCGCAAAAATTGTACACCAGTCCATAGATCTAAATTAGTGCAAAGTCAGTTTCATCTTGGTATAAACAAGAGTACTCAAATCTCATACCCGTAGTATGCCCATTGGATATAATAGCAAGCCGACATTGCTGATTGTTGTCAAGTCGGGTTACTACAAAGTCGGCTAGTAGTACCGAGATGGTGGTGCTGTCCGTCATTTTAAAATCCAGGCGAGCTTTCGAGTTAACCAAGTCACATGGAACTGTCGGAAGACCATTATTTAACGTTGCCCCAATTTGTTTCGTAACCTCTTTGAAAACCTCAGTCCGGAATCGGAGACCTGGAGCGCCGGAATCCAGTGCAATGGACAATTGTTCTCCACCAGCAATCTCCCGGTTTAATAAAGACGTACTGCGATTGCCGTTTACAAAAGAGAGTGATTCCATCTCAACCATATAGCTATTGCAAAAACAAATTAGTATATTATAGGCGCTTAGGGAACTTTGATCCTACATATTGTTATCGTGTTTCAGCATTGGCAGCTTTTCAAGCGGGCCAGAGAACTTTGCAGTATCATATCCACCGAAAGTCAATGTACCACGGCCCTTCTTGCGAACACCGGCGCTAAAAGCCCGACTTTTGACAAGCTTCTGACTAAGAAGCCTTGTAAGAATAAAATCGTCGGTCCAATTACCAGGAGGGGGTGTTAGTAAACCCAAAGTGCCAACATGGCGACTTAGTTTTGATTTACTCAAATCTGCAACCCCAATTCTAGATCTGCCTAGGGATTTGCCTATAACTAAGGTGAGTTGAATTATATCTGCTAACAGTAGAGTGCTGCTTACCACAAATAGAGATTTCGTCTAAAAACAAGTTCGTATAAGCTTCTGAGCCTAAATACGCAATAGTTTCTGTTTGTCTGAGGTCTTTCATAGAATAGCTGTGCTTGCGATCAAAATATATGGACTTGCTACTGTCGCGAGTCGAGCCAGGTTTAAGATCTGGGACCCAAAATTGCCAAGATCCAGTGTCTGGCTCTATAAGGACTGTTTGAGGTGGTGTGCCAACTTCAATCGAAATGCCTAGTGCTGCGATTGGTGAAGAGCCGTCGCCATATAATACCCTGTCCATACCAGTAGAGACCTCACGCTTTATTTTATTCTCCGTTAAAGCCTCCATGTTGGTGGAGATAGCAAATAGGGGCAGCTGCAGAATGCCATCTTGGAAAATTGGCTTTTTTGCAGCGTCCTGGTTATCTGCCGTAGCTGCAAATGCTCCCGACATTAACGAGAAAATAAAAGCTTTGCATATACTCATAGCAGTGGAATAAGTGGGTTGAGGATTGGTACTAGCGCGGTAACACTGATGCTGTAGATAAAGGGTTAGAGAGTTCAGCACAAGGAACCCACGACCTTGTATAGTTTGTTGATCTACTATACACTCGCAGAATACATAACCCTAAAAAGCTGAAATAGACATGCTAGTATAGTATATTTTTGATTCCACATAAAGCTACATGAGCCATGATACTATTTGCGAGTCATAGTGTCATAGTGCTGTCTCGCGAGTCATAGTACTGTCCCGCATGTTATATCGCTGTCTCGCAAATCATAGTACTGTCTCGCGAGTCATTTATAGCTTCAGACAATTAGATTATGTCTATGCTACTCGTGACGGTTTAAGCGAGCGTCAGAAACAGCAGCTAAATAACTGCTATGAGTATTCAAAAGTGAAAAGAAAGAGAAAGGAAAGACATTCCAAATACCTCTAGCTCTTGAGTTCAACGTAGCTAATCTGTTTTGAAGGGACGTCGTGGTCCGCCCGGCTGGGACGGAAGGGAGAGTTAAAGGCAGACTTAGTCCGTTATATCATAACGCTAATAATTATATCAAAGTTTATCTCATGACGTGTACTTCAAGCCATAGGATTTTCTAGAGAGAAAAAATCGTTTACTCTTGGATGGTTATGTTATTGTATTACAGTATGCTATATAAACTAAGCCATTATATTTTATAAATACTCTAACTAGGTTCTAATGTATGTCTATTACAGTAATCACAAAGCACTCGAGATATTTTAAAAAAAAAAAAAAAGTGATTGGTAAGTTCTACCTGAAAGTTCCAACGTCAGGACATTTATCAGCCGAGACAGTATTTCCAGAAGTTAAGTACTCTTTTAGCAGGGACTTCCCGCACTTGACATTGTCTAAGACTGTGAAAGCTCTACCCCATAGCCAATTGTAAGTGCTTTGGTCGGTACAGATGCGGACAATAATATTTATCCCTCCACCTGGTTCTGGATCCTACGCAATTCCGGGTGACACTCTTACTCACCAAGTCCCACAAATCTTCGTGCGACATTAGCAGCAGCATTAGTTCGGCGATGTCTTATGAGGGACACGTTTGCAAAAAAACGAACTTATTCAATTTTGAGTCATACAGCAGTGTGTTAAGTTTCCTTTCATACCTAATAAAACCCTTCTTCGGGGGCTTCAAGGGATACTTGATAGTTCATGCGTTAATTGGTAAGCGGACATTAGCACTGGTGGACTGAATCATGATGCGCGATCCAGAGGATATCAGTTACCGTTGCGCTATTATATATCTGCTATAGTAGCATAGGGTATATCTTATTTTAATCTCCCGGTTATGGTATAGCGGTGGGGATTACAAGCGAACACACCCGCGCTACAGTTGTACGGAGTATTGCTATTGGGGCAGGAGGTGGGACCTACCATCTAGATTCAGGCTAGTGGCTTACCTCCTGCCATTTCACACCACAGGCCATGATGCCAGAAAATGGTCCAAGGAGTCAATTGAATTCCTGCAATACAGAGATTCCGACCGCTGCCGCAGACCCTACCGCTATTGTGAGGTAGTCGCAATTGCCACCTTGTCTTGAGTAACCCTTCTTTAAATGCTTAAATCTTATGCTATTAATCATATAATAACTTTAGCAAAGAGAAGCAAAATAACAGTATTCTAGCTATGTTGCTAGTGATAGTGAAAGGAGGAAGTTAACAATGTTAAGTGCAACGGAAGAAGGCGGCTACAAGGCCACAGAAATCGAAGATATTCAGATTTCCGATATTTCTCTTGAGCCTGTAGGAGTGTCTCAAGGATTGTGGGTCCACTGCCCAAATAGCAATGCTCTCCCAGGAACAATCTGGCTGGACCCATTCAAAGAAATGGGCATGGGTCTACTATCGTGTGATTGGGCCCACTATAAACAATTGAGCCGGTTACCTAGTCCTGGCTCTGTAGACATTTCCACCAATCTAGTAAAACATCCCGGCGTAGATAGACCCTCTAAAGAACGCAATGCAGTGGGAGTCTCCATTGAAATAAGCGGGGAATAAGCCTATCTCGCATAATAGCTAATAAACCTCGCGACTACAAGTAGGGCCAGCACCACTAACCCGGTGCCTGTAATCGCCACCGCCCCGGTGGGAATAAGAGGGGCATCTTGAAAACCCGAGTACTACTACGGAGTACTGGGACTTGTTAAAAAAAAAACACGCTAAGAACGCTGTAATCCAAATAAATGCCGAATCCCAGCGTCGGATCCGTAGGCATTGGACCAATATGACCGCAGCTTGCAAGCAGTTGCTTGCAATATTCTCGGGCAATCTCTTGGACAGCGATTTACATCGCCTTTTCTTTATTTGACACAGCTGAATAAAGGTGTGCTCGGTTATGTTCATGTATATGTGCTGCTCCGAGCAGGAGGTCTTCAATAAAGTATGCTGCGGACACATTGGCGTGGGCGAAGTTCTTAATAGTTGCTTGTGTCGCCTATATCGGGTGTTGCTAATTACAAGGGATACATGTATGGATTGGCTTTTTAATAAACAGGTGACAAAATATCCAATCTATCTAGTTAGTGACTAACCAGAGTAGTCTATAGTCTTGGATGCTTTTCCTTAGTCTAAGACCACGCTATGTGTATTTAACGTGTTATCTATCCACTAACTATTTTCCGGACTATTCTATCTCCTATATCCACTTATTTAAGTACTATTTCCTTCGCTATTTAAGGATAACAATGAAAGCTGCAGAAAAATTCAAGCTATGTGGAAAGCCTGAATCTCGGAAGATATACACTGCAAGAAGCATTAGTGTAGGAAGCACAAGGGCTTCTGTAACGGGCATTGATACCGAAGGGTCTTGCACGAAGCAATAGGTAAAGCAAAATTATTCAATTCAACTATATCTATCTAAGAGAGAAGAAGAGGAAGAGGAATGCCCCCGAGCGCGCCGTGTAAAAGAGGCGCTAGGGTAGCCATGTGACCTTGTCCGTAATTGCCCGTACGTTTGACGAGGGATTCCAACAACAAACGTGAAAACTGGCCACATCACATCATCCAAATACTCTCCAGTGTGAATTATTTCGTTTGCTAGGGAGTTACGTGACTATCATTCATACTGTTGGTCGCGACCAACTATCATGGCTTGCGGCTGAGGATCAAGCCCTTCCATCATATTCCAGATGAGGCTTTGTCTTAGATTCCGAGGAATGCCAGAATTCCGAAAGATCTAGTAGAATTCATTGAATTACACAAAATTCTACGTGATTCCGGGGCGTGGTGACATGGGTCTACATTGAAGAATCTCTCCAGAGTCAAAAAGGGTCAGTGGTGGTGGCCCCGAAGCCTTGAAGCATGTCGTTGTGGTGAAAACTATGTGCGTGTGAGTGAGCTAGTGGATGACAGGGCAGCCCCTGAAGCATTATTGTAGGCAGGTCAAGTCTATTTCTCTCACCAAGTAGTGAAAGCATACTGCTGCCTAGATACCAGAATCCTCCTGCACAAGAGACTGAGCAGATTGATACGCCTTCCACCTGGTACACATGTCCTTCACATATGATGAATTAGTGATGCTCCCAATTTCGCTCCTTCGTTCGACGAATTGTACCGCAAAGCCCTCCGATGTATGCCATCCAATGTGGCAATGCAGGAGCCAAACGCCGGGGTTGTCCGCCTCCCACGCCATCACAAGGTAACCCGCCGGTGGCAGCATGGCAGTATCCCGTCGAGCGGGGTTGTTCATGTTCAGCGGAGTGCTAGATGAGTACTTGCCAGTTCCCTGAGCCAGGATGTGAAAGTCGTGGCCGTGAAGATGGATAGGATGCGGAACTGCCAGTGTCGACGTTATAATGAGGTATACCCACTCATCCTGCGCTGTAAGCTCGAGAATACCGACTTGAGAATTGAACTTTTCGGCTTTATTGATAAGGGAATATAGTGTAGGCTTCCCCCATTCAACCAGCATGGTTGTGCTGTTGAGATACCATCTGAAGCGGCCGGCAGAGTCTTTGCGTACTGTCACCTCCTCCAGGTTTTTCGTGTTGGGGGTTATTGGAAAGTCTTTGCTAATGAAGGGTTTGAGGTTTTTCGTTTCGTCGTCGCAGCTGTCCGTGTAGTTATATCCGGTTGTTTCAGGCGTGCCGGGTTTGTCGCCGTAATATACGATACCTCTGATGTTATCACGGCTATCATTTTCTGAACAGGCGGTTTGCGGGATGGCTCGCATCCAGAAGTTGCTGGCAACGAAGCCTCCCTGGTCTGCGGTGACAACGACATCATAGCGCTGGCCTGTGGGGAAGGGGGGATGTGAGAATTTGCTTACGTTAAAAGCCTTATCGGTGTCCTACGATATGCTTACGCTGCTAGGACGGGTTTCACATACCTATTCCAATATTCAAGACTGTTGTGAAATATGGCTCAATAGGGACCAAGTCAGACGCAATAACCATCATGACGTGGTTATCAATAGAAAACTTAAAGTGTGTATCGATCGCGGCGTTGACTAGGCGTAGGCGGTAAGACATTCCGAACTTGAAAGAAAGCTTAAATCGAGTTCCTGTCGTCGTGCCATTTACCACAAATACATTTGTCCCGTTTATTAAGCCATTGTTGAGCCTAGGCGGCCCGCTCCGCTCTGCAGTGCTGTATAATTCCTGCATGGTCTGATGCCCCCAGTCTGTTAGGAACAGCATGCCCAGGTCCTCCTGGTAAGTGCCAGTTGCAGGGCCATTGATGATAATGCCGCCAAAGACGCCATCCCATGCCTGCAGGCCAATATGGGAATGGTACCATGTCGAGCCGTACTGTGTAGCTTTCCAAGTATATGTCATGGACGAGTTCACTGGAATGGGACACTGGGTAATTGAAGGAACGCCATCGTTCTGGTTGTTCTTATGCTGCCGTATGCCGTGGAAGTGGATTGTTGTGCCGTTACGCGAGGTGGTCAGCTTATTAGTGACGTGAACGACGACAGTGTCTCCCCAGTCAGCTATTATAGTTGGCCCAGGAAGGCTTCCGTTCACGAGCATGGCCGGCCTGGAGTGACCATCAGGGGCAACAGTAGCGTCTGTGATCTCGAGATAGTATGTTCGTGTGATTCCTGTGTCAATGAACTCATTGTGGTAGTCCGTGAGTATTGAATGGTCACACCACACGCTGCGGCCGTCCGGATCGTTGCCTGGACAAAACGCAGCCAGACAAATATTCGCAATCGCGAGAAAAATGAGTATAATCCGTCGAATCATGATGACGACTAAAGATTATGGATGGCATGCATGCGGCGGACTTGACGTACATATCGGAAGACTGTTCAGCCGGAATACTCGCAAGGCGTTGATACATTTATAATAAACTTGGACCCTGCGAGTAGTAGTCGCGGCAACTGGTTTTTTTTTCGGCTTGAAATTTTCGTCCATGCCTGACAGACTTGGACATGTTGTGATCACTTTCAAAAAAAAAAAAAAAAAAAAA